>JAVQJL010004619.1:0-24821 GCA_036024295.1 Nannoperca obscura
GAATAGACTGGATTTAGCTAGAGCAGCGAAGTTTGCTACCAGTAACACAGAAACGCCAATAACCGGAAATGACACAATACGTTCACCTCAGCACGTCAGCACCAACAGCAAGCCAGTGCACGCTATAGCAGCTCACCTATCCCTGGGCTTATTGCCTTTTGGCCTGATTAGTAGTCGCCAGTTATACTGCTCTATGTGTCTGGATTCAGAAATTAAGTAGAATAGGACTTTAGAGTTATGTTCTTCTGTTGTTTTTTTTGGCAGTGGTCCTTCTCTGTAAATCTTGGCAGGATTACAAGTACAGCCTAACTCTGCTGTCCATCGAACACAACTAACAACTAGTTTCTTTAGCTAGTCTTCTAGGACCAAGGACTTACTTTTAGGGAGGGTCCTCCAACTGTTCTTGGAACTATGAAAAAGTTCCTCTGTTCTGAAAATGTTTGTAGTAGCCAAATATGTTGTCTATAAGCACAATTTCATTGTTGTTTACTGTGTGTCCATTGGGTGTTGCTGTGCCAGTATCTCAAGCTCGGTTATATACTGTAGGTCTGAAAGTCACGGTTGTTGTGAGGTGTTTGATCAGGACAAAGACTACCCTGGCGGTGAAAGTTTGTGGGCCATGTTTTGTGTGTTCAAAAATTGACTTTATTCACACGTACTGAAGAAACAATAAATAAAGAACTAGCGGTGGATTCTGTACTGAACCAACACACAGCAAATGGCAAAGTAGAGCGCAGCACGTCAACCAGGTTACTCCTGGTTTAGACATCTAAGTAGCAATATAATAGACTGAGCTCCTATAATGCCTACTGTTTATTATTCCTGAAAGGGTGACCAGTTGTAAACACCATGCAACATTTACATTTCATCACTGTTTCCTTGCCCTCCAGGGGTCCCCGAGCAACACCATTGGCCGGACGCCACCACGCCACACCCCCAGCAGAACCAGCCCCCTCACATCTCCAACAAACTGTTCCCACGGAGGACTGTCTCCAAGGTAGCTAATGACCCACCTGTTATTATCTACAACACACCTCCTGTCCTAATGCATGGCTGTGGTTTAACCATATGGCTACTGCTCATGATTGGTCATTTAAAGTTGAACTAACGCTCAACCTAATACATACTGAGTGAGCTGCTCAGAGAGTAGAGAGAGAACACCTCTTACCCACAACTGATAAAATATTTACTGCCTTAGATGCAGTGTGCTGGAACACATCTGAAAACCAGGCTCTTTGATGCTGTCATACACAAGGCTCTTTATATAAAATGAAAAACACTGCAATTTTCTACCTTTTTACTTGCTCCTGTGCCAGTGTAATTTGGCCCATAAACTAATAAATACAGTGTAACTAGTCTGACTGAGCAGCTCATTCACCTAAGGCACTGTACAGTCCTTTTATCTGCAACCCATAAACACAGAGAATGGAGCTAATGTGTTTTTGTTTAATGTAAAGCTGACTTTGTGGGATTCCTTTACTTTCCAATGCTCCCCTCTAAATGAACACTTTTCCTTAACCTTAAAGCTCAGACTAGTTTCTGTTGTCTTTTCTCTTCTCTTCTTCTCTCTTTCTGCACACTTGTTTTACTCTTTCTCCTCCCTTCTCTTGTCTCGTCTCGGTGTTGCATTCCATCTGCCTTGCCCCGCTCTGTCACTCCTGTCTGTCCATCCTTCCCTCCCGGCTGCGCTGTGGCAACAGTCGGTTATGGGGTTGGGGTGTGGACGGACTGTCAAAGCACCCCCCTGCCCCTCCTCCTCCTCCTCAGCCCCACTCCACCCCTGCTGCCCCCTCCCTAAGGGTCCTGCGCAGAGCATATTCACCCAGGTAACGAGGCGGGCTGAGACACAAAGGAGATAATTCCCTCAAGGAAGCCACACCCTGATCCTTTTCCTTATCCAAATTTCCTTTTTCAAAACCCACTTGAGAGTATCTTTCAGTTTTCTTGTATGCGAATATCTCACTGAATGCATATTACTCCTTCATGTCTAATCAAATGGAAGAATCATTTACACTGCTTTATAGTGGTTTATGCTGTGGTGTGTGTGTCCAATTCAAAATAAACATTAAAGTTTAAATTAAATTACTCACAGCTGACCATTCCATATCTATAAACTAATGCGGTTGTATTTTGAAAGCAATGCTAAAGCCCTTTGCATGGTGGCAAAACAAACAAATGAATGCTTGTATCTTCTTTAGATATGCATTTCCTTTAAATCTTGTGTGTGTTTCTTTCTGTCTCTGTATGTCCGGTAGCATGATGGAGTACGACACTGAGAACATGAACTCAGAGGAAATCTACAGCTCGCTGCGCGGCGTCACCGAGGCCATCCAGAGCTTCAGCTACCGGAGCCAGGAGGACCTGAATGAGCCAATCAGACAGGAGGGCAAAAGGGACGTTGCAGTAAGTCATTTTCAACTAGCAGCACTTTCCTGAATTTTCCTGCTTGAAAATGACAATGAATCAATCAAATCAAGTGGATATTTGCCAACGTTTCAGTTTTATTACTGTATTACAAAAAGAAGCATTATCTGTGGTATCACAAAGAGGGAATTTTATACTAAAAAGACTGAAACTGTGGATGCTACCCACTTCTTTAATTGAGACTGCTGAAGCCTCACACTATTTGTTGCTGTTACTAAGCCAAGATTTGGAGTTTGGAGTCAGACCAGCAGGATGCAGGGAAGGTTCTAGGAGGTTGGCAGCTACTGGGCTTATTTTCCAATCCAGCCTAGTTACCGTAGACAGGCTAATTCTTAGAGTGAGGGCTGAACTGAGCTTCTGTACGGAGTTTCTCTGTGTCGAGCTTCTGTTATGTAAGGGCAAATCAAATGATTTGAAAGCTCTAGGTGCTCCCATGGAAAAGCTATTTTCAGATTACACTGATGTACAGTACTTGCAGTACACATACCGTATGTATATGTATGTACTAATATGTTACTCATATTTGTATGGTCATGTACACTTCACATTGAAACATAATGACTACAAGCTTTAAATATTAGGGACCAATTTTCTGAGAACACAAATCTTTTGAGAAAAATCAAGGAACTGCTTTAGATGAACAAGAACAATTAAAATGTTTGTCTTTAATCCCATCTCATATTGCCCCTCCTTCTGCCCTTCTGCCTTACAGGCAGGAAGAGAAGGCGTAGCATCCTCTCCTGGCTCTGACGCCCGCCTGGGCTTAGACATGGTGGAAGGTGGTCGCACTGCCTTAGACAACAAGACCTCGCTACTCAATACGCCATCACCTCGCTCGTTCTCTGGGCCACGGAGCCGCGAGTTTGCTCCTTATGGCTACGGAGAAACCATCTGCACGTATGACAAGAGCGCCCTGAAGGAGGCCGTCTTTGACGACGATGTGGAGCAGTTCCGCGACTGTGAGTTCATAAAACCGGGGGAATGTAATTGTTGCAGCAGACAGAAATCATACAACACCACAACCCTCTGTACAAACATGCATATAATGCAAGAGTTTTAGAAAATTTGTCATTCTGGAAAAAAATGGTTGTAATCTACTGCTTGTTTTTAAAGTGTTAAAGTGCAATGTAAGATTTAGTATTAACCTGGTCTCTTACACTTCTCAAACTGTGTTAAAGGCATTTTTCTCAGAGCTCTTACAGCTGCAGTATACAACATTTATTATCCACAATATCTGCATCTTCATAAATAACACTAAAAGATGTTATCATATTCTCTTCCCATGTACAACAGAGGTGCTCTATACTACTAAGGCTCACAGTGACTACGTTTACATGCACAAAATATCCCAGTTTTCCTACTAAGCTCTTTACATGGCTAATGAAAAAGAATATTCCACTAATCTCCCTGTTGACATGCAGCCGCGCATACGCCGGCTGTGTTTGACGGGTCGATGCCATAGCATGTCGTTTATCACCTTTATCATTCTTTACGTAAAAGTAGGATTAGAGTTTTCTAAGACTGGTTCAACCGTGCAAACTCAGCCTCCCTCTTTCATTCGTTCAACCACCTTTTTGAAAAGGTCGGAGCTGTGATATTTGCACATATGAAAAATTACATATTAAACATTATAAAAGACCTGTTGATTTCCAAGTCTTTCATAATGTTTAACAGCAGGTGGGGTTTCTCCTTCCCACCAGAAATGTGGGCTTTTCTTTTGTGCATGCATCTCTACCCCTCCATTGCAGACAGCTGACTTGTTGGTTTGTTTACAACGCACAGAGCTGACTGTAAACAGGCAAGAGGCCGTGTGTCGCAAACTGCACCAAAACCTCACTTGAGACGCATATTCCCAATATTGGCATATCCCACATATCTTAATCGGAAAATGCTACATTACGCATATCCAAACGGAATGTACTGTTTACATGACCTGTATCAAATTCAAAATTACTGTAAAATTTGTTTGCATGTAAACCTTTTGTACTTTTTAGAGGCATAAGTGAAGAAAATCTTTCTTTTTAAAAATGTGATGTTGTTGTTTGCTGCCTTTCATAGTTCTAATCAAAAATGTGAAAAGCTTGTCACAGGACCGAGGAGGAGATGTGTCCGCCAAGTGCATCTGTGAAAAGGAACAAGTCACAGTCTTGACTGTTCCCTTATGACTGTGCCGACCTATCTGTCGTCCACCATTGCCCTGTTGTGTAATGTGTCATAAACACCCTGCGAGGCTGCTTCTGTTAAGTGATGCTGAGGCTTTAAACAAGAAAGTAGCTCAACCACAACAATTAATTTACAGTCAGCTTTGACTTTTCTCTTGCTTAGTTGGCTAAACATTGTCTTCATACGACATGACACAAGAAATTGAACCAAGAGAGAGAGACTTTTCCTGCGCTCTGTTTACCACAAACACAGATGCGAGTCTGCAGCTCCCCTGTTGTAAGGCACAAGCCCGTCTGTGTGTCAGTTGTTGTTGTTGTTGTCGTCATCACATCCTTTGCTCTGCACCCTCCTGTCTCCCCTCTGTCCCTCCACCTCCATCCCTCCTCCACCTCCCCCCTCCTCTCCAGGCCGACGTCAGGAAAGTGGTGAAAACAAGATGATGCTCCCCAAGGTCTTTGCTCCTGGTAAAGCTGCCTCCCCTGCCTGAACGTCTTCTTGCTCATAGACTTGATTGACTCACTTAACTTATCCTTTGTGCATTCTTCACTCAACTCTGTCAATTCTCATTACCATTTTTTCTCAGTCTTCTAAATTCTTTTACCTCCACCTACTACCTGTGTGTTCACAGTCCAATATATCCTGCTTTTACTGCAGAACTGGCTGGTGGGTCGATGCTTTTAGTAATGGTTGTGGTGACCTGAATGTGTGGTTGGTTGTGTTGATATGTCTAATATGTCTTTAGAGATGTAGCTTATGACATAAGGAATAGTATCATATTTTCAACTATTGAATATCAAGACACAACATTGAAAAAATACACAATTTACATATTAGGTTTTTTTCTAAGGCCTTAAATGTCAAATTGACATAAAAAAATAAAAACACTTAAAGTGGTTAAAGTTTGGGCTGAAATTTAACATTTAAGTCCGGTAGTGCTGTGACTCTAGGCCTTCATTTCACACTCAGCTGTTAAATTTGCCACTATAAAATGCACTACACTGACTTTGCATGTCATGTCACTTTACGTTCAGTCTTAAAAGTCGAGCTTTCTCTAAACAAGTAAGAACATGTATATTTAAATAGAGATTTTAAATTACAATCCATTTTGACATGACAGACAGAATACGAGAGATTACTTTATTAGTGAGTTTATTTGTCCTGGAAACCAGTCTACTAGTCTTGAAAAACTTGAAGACTGATTCCAGGTTAAATGATGATGATGATAGATGATGTTAAGATTGGATTGTTTTTTGGCCATGGCAACATGTCAGTAGCTGTATTTATGATGCGCGATGTGTAACGTATTCCTCTCATCCTCTGTTGGTGAGCAGTCGGTCAGGACCACTCAGACCTGGTAGCCGACCTGCTTAAGGAACTGTCCAATCACAACGAGCGTTCTGAGGAGCGTAAAGGCGCCCTGGTGGAGCTGCTGAAGATCACGCGGGAAGACAGCCTGGCTGTGTGGGATGAACACTTTAAAACCATTCTCCTCCTCCTGCTGGAGACACTGGGTGATAGAGATGTACGTTCTCTGATGGCTGTGTGTGTGCTTCTATAGAGGTTTGCTGATTATCATTCATTAAAGTTGTAAAAATAGAGTTAATGTTTGTGTGCGGGGGCTATTGATTGCCACTGAGCCACTAAACAGTCACTAGTGGGAATCACACTTGTGATGATCTCAAGAAATTGAGTGAATGTAGGTATGTGTGGATACTCAGCAAGGATGAAATGGCAGGATATTTCTACTAACCGATTACCCACGTCACTTTTTCCCCCCAGCACACCATCCGAGCGATGGCCCTGCGGGTTCTGAAAGAAATCCTGAGGAACCAGCCGGCCCGCTTCAAAAACTACGCTGAGCTAACCATCATGAAGACCCTGGAGGCTCATAAAGACTCTCACAAGGAGGTACACAGCTCCCACATAAAGAAATAGCAGAATTGCATCATTTAAGCGGCACTAATGTATTATATATCTTTTTCACTTGGGGGTAGTGGAACAAGCTGAGAACGCAACACTGACAAATTATGGATAATGTATTAGCAAACTGTTACCTGTATTTCTTTGGAGTCACGTTGGTGTCCGATATTCACCCTCCTTTTAGATTTGTTTTGATCTCCAACTCCTGAGGGAAATATCTGTCTCTTTAGCTTTTTAGCTAAAGGCTCTACAATGTTCTCCAGCTATCTGCTAACTTTGTTCAGTTCAGTGGGTTTATCAAGTTTGATGAAGGCGGAGTTTGGGGGCCGGAAACCCAAAACAATGAGTTAAAGGTGGCTAAATGGCTCAGTAGAGCGCTGCAGAGTTGTAGATTTGTCACTACAACTGACCGTCATTTGATCCATTGTTAATATAAAAAAAATCTTTGTGCAGCTTTAAATAGAGGGGATAACATCCTGTCCATTTTGAAATTTAAACATATTTAAAGACAAACAAAGTTGTATGCTGTTAGATACATTTTATGTCAGTAGTGACTCATAAAATTAAATTTTCCTACATTATAACCCTATATCATGAACAAAAAAAAAACCTTTAAAGTTTTATAGAATATGTGTAGTCCCACACACAGGCCAATATATGGGCTAAGACAATAAGCAGCAGCAAACTTGGAGTTAAAAAAAGTTAAGAAATTGTTGGTTTTAATAGTTTAAAAGGCTCTAGAGTATCCTCACATCACAAACACTGGGTAAACAAAGGTCAAGTGATGATATAAATTCAACATAAAATACATACATTAACTGGGACTACCTCATGATTATACTTCCACATCAATTAAAATCCACAGTTTGGGATAAGAAATGTGTGTTTAACTTAAACTAATCCATCGATATCAGGGCAGCGATGTCCTGAAGGTTAGAAAAGCGAGATTGTGACCCAAACATCGTCGTTTCCACCCCCGGACCCAGCTGGACAGCTTCCAGGTGTAAATGTATGTGAATAAATAAGGGTGAAACAATAACAATAATACATCATCCAGAATAGAAAATTGCTGTCCGCCTAAGTAAAGTTCTTTACTGATTGCTTTGCTTGAAGGATGCCAGAACAACATTTGAATATTCTACAGGTGTTCTGAGCCTTTCAGAGTGTTCCTAAATAAAGGACAGTTTTAACTATAAGGTGATTTCTTTGTAGGGAATTTGGTACGTCTGTAACTATGTTAGTTATGGGTGCTCAAAATATTTCAGATTCTGTGGATGTATCATTTTCCTGCAGAAAAATTGCTTTTCATATTAAAGTCTATTTAGAAGTTTGTACAAGGATCTCGGATGGAAGATGCCCACTCGTTAATCCCTCCAGTTGGCACTGACTAATCTGTTCTTTTTAATTGAATTCTTTATTTCCACATGATATTGTGGATCTTAAAGTGGATGGGTTCATGTGCTTCTAGGTGGTACGTGCAGCCGAGGAGGCGGCGTCCACCCTGGCTGGCTCCATCCACCCGGAGCAGTGCATCAAGGTGCTGTGCCCCATTGTGCAGACAGCCGACTACCCCATAAATTTGGCTGCCATTAAGATGCAAACCAAAGTCATTGAACGCATCGCCAAGGACTCCTTACTGCAGCTGCTGCCCGACATCATTCCTGGACTGCTCCAGGTCTGCGCCTGAAAACTCTTGCTGTGTCTTGTAATGTTTTAGGCTCCAGGAAATATAGATGTAAGATTAGGTTATATTTAAACACGTTTATGGATAAGGTTACATTTTAATTCTAGTAGTTGCTCAGAAAACCTGTAATTGTTTTTCTTTCCTTAGTTCTGATTGAAGACACTGAGGATTAATTGCCTTATTTATCCCTGGAAATGTTTGTGTGTACTCTGCACTCGTTACAACTCCTCCCACGTTCCTGCTCATCCTGTGTGTGTGTGTGTGTGTGTGTGTGTGTGTGTTGCCTGATGCTGCCTTGCCTCTGTGCAGGGCTATGACAACACAGAGAGCAGCGTTCGCAAGGCCAGCGTGTTCTGTCTGGTGGCTATCTACTCTGTGATTGGCGAGGACCTCAAACCCCACCTGGCACAGCTCACGGGCAGCAAGGTACGCACACACACACACGCTGTTACCAAACCTCTTCAACAGACGCAGAGCCTTATCATCTTCCCATGTTGTTATTGCTCAGCAGGCTTCAAACTGTTAGTAAGGCCAGGGGAAAGGCCCCACCCCCACCCTCCGTCTGTGATCTGTTGGACAGCTGCTTACCTGAAAGGGATCTGATACTTACAGTATTGTCACATTCTCAGGTTACACTTTGACATGTAGTCATAGTGCAAACAAAAGTTTAGACTGGACCCAATAATCATAAAAGAAAGCAGGCTTTCCCTCATATAATTACTTATGTTGTGATGTCCAGGTAGGATGTAAAGGCAAATTCATAAGGAAAGTGCATATTCAAGAGTATCCACCTGAACATAGACTAGGCCATGAAATCCTGCAAGCGAAGTAAGGTAGCCTATTTCCTCAGCATTTTGAAAATGGATCCAGCTCTCGTAATGGCTGCCACTCTGGATTCATTCAGTCACTTGGGAGCTTCCTTATTTTGAAGACGTCCATTATGAGCCTCTGCTGAGCATGTGCTATTGAAAGTTTATGGATCTCTGATGCTACATGTGGCAGTTACAGCTAATTATTAGTCAGCAGTGTTAAAGGCATCCATAGTCATTAATCAAAAATTGCCTTTCATTGGTTTTGTATCAGTTAACCATCACTGTAACACACCATGACTTTGAACCTGTCTTTTTACAGTTGGTACCTTGTTGTTGGTGATCTAAAATTCAAGACTTATTGAAACTTTGTCAAACACCTTTGAACAGATGCTAAAATTATAAAGCTGAGATAAAATAATCTCTTCTTTGAGAAACTTTGTAAAAACAGTTAAAACTGTTGACACAACATGATAAGGTATCAACTGCTTCTTCAAAATGAAGGTTTCTTATATTAAGTACTTAAAGGGATCCAACATACATAATAAACCATACAATCATACATAAAGGTGTGGGGAAAAAATCTATTCTTGGATGCATCACAATTCTCTTTTGACTGATTATGTTTTGATGCAGAAAACTCGATAATCTGAGATTTAAACTCAATTCTCGACGTTATGATGGCCTGTTACAATTTTGGAAGAGCGGGCTGTATGTAGTACGTTACTCACAGCTGAACCAATTGGATGGTGAAACGTACGGGACGTAAAACGTGCTTAGTGTTTATGTTTTAAACTAGGCTACTTGGGCTGGTGAGGACGGCCGACTCCACCAGCATGTTTTCTCTGCTAGCTTTGTGAATACTACGGCAATGTACAACAACGCACAAAGTTGTGCTTCAGACTCTTTCATCGTACTCAAAGGCAAATCTTGGTGGCAGAAGCTGAACACATCCACAACATTAAGTGAATAACATTGAATTATACCCCATAATAAATTGTGGGGTCTCTGCTAATCAACAGTTAACCTGTTCTGATCAAGATGATCGTTTTATAATGGCATTGTAGCTCTCTGATTGGTGCCTCGAGATTCCCACACTTAATAATTACCCTGTGGGGGGGAAAAGATTCATCCTCTTGTCTTTGCTTGTTTGCAGATGAAGTTACTGAACCTGTACATCAAGCGGGCCCAGACGACCAACAGTAATAGCAGCAGCTCCTCAGACGTCTCCTCTCACAGCTAATAGAGTGAGGTTTCATTTGGAAACCCTGTTGACGGACGGCGCTGGAGGGTTTCCAGGGCATAGACCTCCTCATCACAACTCGAGCTTGGCTGCGTTTCTCTCCTGAGAAGATCCTGTCAGCAACCTATTTGTCATCTAGTTCCTCCTCCCCACCTTCGCTCTAGAAACTTCTGAATGTAACTGTGATTGGTTTTAGACTGGTGGGAGGGAATCAACGCATTTGGAGTTTTTGGATCTAGGAATTTGCACTTTCTCTTCATCCACAGTCCCCACAACCTCCACGCCACCTTTTGTCAACGGGAGCTTGTTCCACTTTGAGTCCTCAGATTTGGTAGAATAAGGAGTTCCTACATGGTACCATGACATGTTCATCATCAGACTGGAGGAAATGTTATTGTACAAGAGAGGTTTCTGTCAAATAGACTACAGTTTGGGATGGAATGCCATTTGGCTGGCCCAGTGATGGTAATGAGCCCATAGGTTTAGGCATGAATTCTAGTTTGGGAAGCATAAAAACCAAATAATGTAAGAGAAAGAAACAAATGTGTGAGCAAACAATGTGACAGAAAAAAAGAAAGTACTGTATGAGCATATCTAGTTCACATTTTAAGTTGATCATTGCTCGTAGAAGTCTTTTTTTTATGCTAGTTTGTAATAAAGAGTGGCCTAATCAATTGAATCCCCATTTTACAAAAGTGTTGTTACACTTAACAAGGTAACAAGTTGCCAAAAGATGACTTGTCAGCTCAGAATTGACAATCCTTCAAATTTTGAGCAAATCTTTATTTTAAGGTACAGAAGACGGGATCGCTGTTAAACTGCACAATTAAAGTTGTCTGAATTTGTCTTGAAATTCACAATCGGCAGACAGCAGAATTTGAGCCCAAGAAAAGTTGCAGTATTTTTACTGAACTCTCCGCATTGAGTCTGAAAACAGCGCTTTCTGTTCAACATGCGTTTACAAACGGGTTGCCAGTTTGTGACTTTTTACCTGTAAATCCCAGAGGCTGTCCTTTGTAAATACTGTGGATGTTTTCCCCCAACTGGGAGTTGGAAGAGAGACCAGCAATCAAAGACAAGTCGACAAGACATTACCAGGCCTTATTCGCTGGGACTGCAGAGAGCGATTGTGAACATACATAACTCTAACTCTTGGCTCTCAAAAAATGTGAATCTGCAGGAAGAGGGACCCCCAGCAGTGCTCTTGACCTGTGTTGATACAAATACAGTATTAGTTGTTTCCTCTGGTCTCTTCAGTTCCCCTTCACGTAACCACAGCTTCTGCAATAACCGCAAAAAAAGGTATTTTGTACATACACTGTTTGACCTCTGCTTTGCAAGATTTTACATAATATCAATGGGGAAAAAGAAAAGTGAACAATTTTACTATCTCACTTTTTTGCACGTTAGCAAAATAGTTCGCATGTAACCTGCAGCACACGTCAAACTTTGTGCTGCTTTGAAGGGCCCAGGTTTTCGGCTGTTAAAGTGCACTTGAACCATCATCAGATTACTCATCTTCGCTTTAATGTTTCAGTAGAGGAGGTAGTCACACTAGCCATTCTGTAGTGGAAAAGGTATTAAATGGTGCAACAACTGACCAAAACCACATCTTTGGTATATTTAAGCTGGTGGAAGTATCCAGGGAGGGTATTGAGAAATCATGCCTCTGAGCATGGCTGTGATTTTATTATTTCAGTATTATTTCAAGTTTGAGGAATTTTAAAATGTTGGATTCCTGAAAGAAGTTAATGGATTAAGACATACCAGTCCAGCCATGGATCCCCTTCTGACCTTGTCTCTTATTATTATGATTTGGTTCATCATGTACAGGTAATCTATTGTTGGAAGGATCCAACTCATGCCTTTTCAGTTCTGCTCCCTCATTTGCTAACTTCTTGCAAATAAATCATAAAAATAAGGAAATATAAGTATTTCACCTGGGGACACCAAGGAGTGCTTGGACGGCGAATTTGGGACTCACTGTTTTCATTTAGGGAATCCACGGAGAGAGCTGGCAAATTGTGGTTATTTAAGTAAACGGATGTACAGACTTTACATGTGTTATAATTAGCTTTTTAAGTATTGGTACTGAAAATGATTTGAGCAACATGCAGCCCTGTGCACTCTGTAATATGCCTGTCTGCGCTCTACCTTCCTTTTTTTTCTCCCAAATTTCTAAAACAGATGAATCAGCCTGGTTTAGTTTTTAACAGGGCGTCTCCCAATTAAAGCAAAATACATATGAGGAAAGTTCAAAAAGTCTGCATACTACTAGCATCTGTTGTCACATTACTGGTCCTAGAAACGGACAGGATGGTGTTCCCTGCAAACTGTTCACTATGCATGTTCTACAGTACACTCTTTCTTTTGTCGCAATCATGTCATGTAATATTCATACCTGTATTTGTATATTTTATTTGATCGTATTTTATTTTGTTCTCTCATGTTAAACTGTACAGAAAGATTTTTTTGTTAAGTTCCACCTGTGATAGATTTGCAACAATATAAATAAATTGTTTGCTCTAGAAATAAACAGACTAAGAACTGATCTAGCTGGGGTGTTTGTTGTTGTTTTTACTGGATTTCACAATTGCTAACAAGTTGTTTAATCTTGTGAAAGATTTAAAGAGTCAGTCAAAGGTTGCAAGTCTCCCCCATTTTCTTCCCCTTGCAGGTTGAACCTTGCTCCGTGACTTCCACAGAAGATACTGTCCATTCATTTACAAGCACATGCATGTAGCTGCTCTGTATAAACATTAACCTGTGCATTCTTTCAGATGACCTTCTCCTAATCTCTGGTCCTTTTGAGGACCTCTGAAGGGAATGGGCAGCAGCTGCAGGGGCTGCTATTTAACCAGTTGTCCCCAATTAGTTTGATAGCACATGTTAAAATGAAACATGCATGTTGGGATTAAACCGTTTGATGTGTTTCATTTTGCATTCACAGCAGTCCCCTCCATTACTACTCATATTATTTGTTTTTTGTTAGTGTGATATTAGCTGCCATATAAGCTAAAACTGCTTTTAGAAATCAAAACAACACCACTACCATCATGCTCTTCCATGGCTGTGTCAGACCTGTAATCGCACAAAGACCCACTATAATTAGGTTTACTCCCACTCATTTAAAGGCTACTTGCCGCTCTCTTTGTTGCCCCAAACCTGTGACCAATCTTATGTTTGTTTTCCGAAATGTACTCCCAAACATCATTACCCTAAGTGATTTTAAAGTCGAGCTTTAGGGCCATACTGCTGGCAGTGTCAACAACTGGTCAAGAGAAGGTGCTATTAATGCATCAACCCTGCTAGACATTAGTAGTGGGAGGTGTGCCTACACACTCCTCTCAAAGGTCATCCCAGGTATGCTAATAGGAGTCCTGATGACATCACCGGGACAATATAAGAGGCAGGCAATGTGGTTTGGCTGCAAACCTCTCTTAGCATAAATCGAAGGAAACCAGCAGGCACAAAGCTAGCTCCATCTGTCCTCTTCCTTGTGGTCCTGGGATACACGAAGACCCTGCACTGGAAAATATGCTGTTCTGCCATTCCCAGCCTGAGTCGTACCACCAGCACTCTGCTAGTTATATTAGGTAAAGCACAAGCCATGAATACTTCAGAAACTTGAGGATTTCAGACACTTGCATCTGAGAAAAGTTCTATCTACAACAGGTTAAATCAAAGTGTTATTTGCACAAGAATATATGGAGAGAAGAAGTGCTTACATGAACTAATACTAATACTACTAAAGTAAAACTAACACATACTTAAAATGAATTGAACTATGTAACATTGTATTTTGTAACAACATTTTGCACCTCTTTTTTTCCTTTGATTAAATAATTAAATTAAAAAATTAAAAAGAAAACAGGACAATCACCTTTATCGTCCCCATACTGAGCCCCTCTTCTTTCCTTCTGGTCTCTTTCAGAGAGGCCTTGGCACCTTTCTTGAAAAACGAAGAAGCAAGGCTTATGGCTGAGAATGGTGCCAAGAGGACCCCATTCCAGTGCATTCTGTGTGCAGCCACCTCGCCGGCTGTGAAACAGCAGGAGGAGAGTCTAACTTATCTCAACCAAGGTAGCTATCTGTCCTGCTAGTTGGATGTCCACATTGACTAAATGACCTGGAGCTCATTTTGTCACATGTAGTCCCAGCAGCAGCAGGGTTAGATTGACGCTGACGCGGGAATTCAAATGCATCGTAACTCAAGGTTAGGCAAAATCTTGGAAAATTAACTTAATTTAAATGTACACCCCTGCAGTTTGGAACCCTGCAACCAGCATACCTGTCTCTCAAAGCCAAAACCCAGGTGGGATAGATTTGAGTCATCAAAATACAAATTCTTTAAGACAATAATTGCAAGATGAGCTTTTATTCTGCAACCGAATAATCAGTGAACCCTGTAGAGATTCCCTTGGCTAATGCTCTTACAGTCACAGCTCTGTATTTTATGTCTAAAGGGTCTGGTTCTATGAAAGCAAAGAAAGGCATTAATAATTATAATCTTTATATGCAACTGTGTAACTAATTGTGAAATTTGACTGCAACTAACGATTATTTTCATTATCAATTAATATGCCAATTATTTTCTCAATGACTCATTGGGTTAATGAAAGGTAAAAAATTGAGTGGCATTTACAATTTCTCACAGGCCATGGTAATGTCTTCAATATGCTTAGTTTTGTCTAACAGCCTAAACTTTAATATAGTCAATTTACTGCATGACAAAACCTTCAAATTGTCAAATTAACAAATTATTAATTTATTATCAATTTCAAAGTAAACATTTTCAATGCGATGAATCCTGTGATTTTTTTTAATGTCAACATTACCTATTCAGAATTGGTAAGATATCCTAAGTAGGTATTCAGTTGCTTATAAAATTCAAATGATTATTGTTGTTCTTTGCTTCCATAGATTTTATTTATCTGTAGTAGACTGATGTTAATTGTCACACACTGGACTAAAGGGTGGGATATACTGTATACCTAATTACATACGTACACAAAGCCTTTGAGTCTTTTGAATTACTAACTTATTAAAATCACATAAGTAAGATTTGAAAGGCATTATGATGATAAAATGATATTGTTGATTTATCTGTGCAACATGAGATCCTACATCTGTGTAAGTTTGTCTTGACTTTTTCTAATCTAAAATCTTCCTGTTTTTTTGTCTTTGTCTACTTTTCAAATTGTACTTTCCCCTCCTACTTCACATCATTCTCTACCACTGATTGTTTCTGTTTCTCTTGTTAACAGTGCCATTTGTGCTTTATTCACCTTTATTTGTCTACAAGTTTGCCCTGCTTATCTGCTGTACGGTAATTTGGATGGAGTAAAAACACAATGAAAGTGGGCTTGATGTAATATGCAACACTTGGCCAACTATTACACTGCAATGTAAAGATGGCATGTATTGATTAGAAGTTCATTGCCATCAGGGTCCATAACTTAGTTTTATTACTTTACTGAAAAACCACTGATAGTCCAATAGTGTCTCTCACTGACTATTTTAATGATATCTTCTTGTGATATTAAACTTAATATATCGTATTTGATCAGGATGGAGATATGTAAAAGTGTTCTAGTGGCCGGCATTGATATCTGCCTTAAAAGGTTTCTAATTTGATTCCATTTCCATTTCCACCGCCTCTCTTTTCTGATTGACTGATTTCCCATTTTTCAATTTTAATCAGGTTTTTTTTAATGTTTTAAAATGTAGGTCAGTCCTACGAAATCCGTATGCTTAACAGAAAACTAGTGGAGTATACAGATATAAGCAGCAAATATGTAAAGGTAGGTGTAAGGTATTGTGTTTGTCTGTTTTTGCTTTTCATGTGACCTCTTCCTTCCTTTTTTCTTTTATCTGCTTTTATGTATCCATTTCCTGGTTTGTCACAGGTCCCTCATCTTCACTTCAGGGGGTGGGGTGTCGACCTTGGAGAGCTTGGTACTATCACCCAAACTTACTTCTCCTCTTTCCTAGATTTCACATTAACCCCTTACAAACACACAACTTATCTTACCTTTACATGTTTACCATACACACACGATTCATCTGAACATGCTGATCTGCTTTTGTCTGCATTACTGTGACTTTTGTTTTCATAAAGACTTGGGTATCTTTATACTTACATTATCTCTGCAAACATTATGTTACTTTAATTGAATGTATTTTTTGTTGTTGTAAAGAAGTGGAATAAAACCCATTAGGAGCCCATCATTTTCATAATTCATGCCACTTTGATATTCACACAGGCTGTTGTTACACGCAACGGTGTTACTGATTGACTCAGTTTCAGTTGAAAGTCGAAAGTGACTCCATTTCTTGCAAAGACATTTCTCAATACACTCACTTAAGAGTAAGAAGAGGTCATTTTGTTTAATTTCTGTGTGAGTGCATCCACTTCACATGTCTCTGTTGTCAGGCTGCCATTGCTCGAGACTGTAATGTTAGCAGTAGAATCCTAGAAACACAAGAATGGGACAGGTGGCATCTATGCAAACACATGACGTGCTGGTGTTCAGTCATGCATGAGCCTCCCTCCATAAATATCCCAATGGTACATGTTTAAAAGTTGTCAATTTCATTAGTTGATTAATCTCAAAAAGGTTGCTGTTAAAAAGGTACACCAGCGCAGTCAAAATCAAAGCAGCAGACGCCAAGATATTCTGACTTTAAGTCTCTAGGATGGATCACTCCAAAAATATGGGATCCTACATTTCCCATAATGCAACTGGATAGTGTCCTTTATTAGACCCTCGTTGTCTCCTAAATGCCCACTACCCCACATCCCCAGTTTGTAAGGCTGGCTTACTGTTAAAAAGTATAGGTCTCAAGTCCGATCCAACATAAGCCTGGTGACATCATCAGGGGTATTTTTTGTAACCTAAAGGGCCAGTGTGTAAGATTTAGGGGGCTCTATTGGCAGAAATATAATATAATATTCATAAGTATGTTTATGTTACTGTATGATCACCTTAAAATAAGAATATTTGTGTTTTTGTTACATTAGTCAGAGCCCACCATGTTGCACTGCCATGTTTCTACAGTAGCCCAGAATGGACAAACCAAACAATGGCTCTAGAGAAGGCCTTTCGCATTTTTTGCAAGTTTTGCAGCCACCGTAGGTTCTCCTACACACTTGGAAGGGGAGGATGATGCAGTCTGTAACTTCATCACTAGATGCCACTAAATCCCACACACTGGTAAAATCGGTGGAGTGGTCCTATAATGACATACTTATATGTAAGAGCAGGGATCATATTATTTATTCTTTGTTTGATATGGTGACAAGTAACAACAGTTAACATATTTAAGACATGGAATATTCTTCAGGGTTCAGGGTTCCCACATGCCTTGAAAATGATCTAAAGTTTGTGAACTTATTGGAAACAACTTTCTGGAACCTGACATGGTCTCTCAGTGGTGATTCTTACTGTGTCACACCCCCAAATTTAGGATGCTTGAATATCACCAAACAAGACTTTTAAGAAAATTCCTAAAAGGTCCCGTAAAATTGAATCAATACTTCCTTAATGTGCTGTAATGTCCTGACGAAACAAATCAGTCAATAGGCTTAGTAAGGAGACAAAGAAAGTTTGATTGGATAAAGGTAGAAAGCTGGAATGTTTTAAAATATTGTCATTCTTTTATCAGATGTTTTCAGTTACGTCCACTTGTGTGACATCAGGTCACCACTAAAGAGGCTCTGTTTTCCAGGAACTAGCAATTTTCAGGGAATCTCAAGTGTTTCATGGGTTCTTTAAATGTGTTGTCCAAGTGGACGTGAGAGCTCTGATTTTTAGGTGGAAAGTTGGTACTACATCTCACAGTTATCACATGTAGGCTCATATGGAGATGCTCTTTTTAAGTATGGCTAATGTATGATGGGCAGGATTGGAGATCCTCTTTACTCTTTCCTAATGAAATGACCTCAGTAGGTTTTAATGAATAAATGAGGGGAGCCTTTTCACATGTTGCCCAGCAGTCCGGCTGTTTGGCTACGTGCGAGCTGCCCTCCTCCAGCTGTAGCTGTACTTCTGCCTAAACGCCTGCTCCTGCCTGTTCACAGAGCATTGTGCGGGTGATGTTTCATGACCGTCGGCTGCAGTATATGGAGCACCAGCAGCTGGAGGGGTGGAGGTGGAACAGACCTGGAGACCGAATCCTGGATATAGGTGAGTTGACTGCATTAACCTGATACATCAAAGCTCACTGATATGACCAAGATAAAATATTACTGATTACACCAGTCTTGATGGTATATATAAAAATTATCTGCCTACTCTGTCAGAGCAGTGCTCAGAAAATGCTGTTCTGAACCACAATTGAGGCCATTTATTGGCCTCCTTACATGTTTTCAGTTAAAGTTCTGCTATTTCTCAAAAACAATAAATGTTCATTCGTAAATAAAACTTATAGCAATCAAAGACAAAGACTTCCTTGGGTATTATTGATAAGTTTCTTTATATGAACTTCACTCAACAAGACTAGGAGTCTACAGCCATACTAGCGGCTCTGTGAGGCTGTGCTTTATTGTTTGTTAAATTCTAACATCACCATGCTGATGGTCCCCCTCATAGAAATTCAAACAATGGATTTTGAGATATTTCAATTTGGACCAAAGGGTTAAACCAACATATGTTTTTATAACTTTTATAGCAAATATCAACTGACTGCCTCATTATTTGCAGATATCCCCTTGTCAGTGGGGATACTGGAGCCCCGTTCACATCCTCGGGACCTCAACACCATTGAGTTCCTCTGGGATCCTGACAAGAATGCTTCTGTTTTTATCCAGGTACAGATAAGTTCTGGTGAAACGTCTGGGCAAGTTGTTAATACATACTGTATATGGCACCCTACTAAAACTAAACCCTTTTTTTGTCTTCTCAGGTCAACTGCATCAGCACTGAGTTCACCCCCAGGAAGCACGGTGGGGAGAAAGGAGTGCCTTTCCGTATCCAGGTGGACACTTTCACCACCAATAAACACGGGGAATACATGGAGCATGTCCATTCTTCCAGCTGCCAGGTCAAAGTCTTCAAGGTATAAAATGTGCCTGCCCACTGTCATCATATTTGTGTTTTACAAAGTTATGTTGTATTCTAATAGTCACTGGGCTGTACGGTCCATCAGAAATACAACTTAATGTGTCTATGACAGGTTTATATGTTTCACTTCTATTTTTTTTTTGGAAGCCTAAAGGAGCTGATCGCAAACTGAAGACAGACAGGGAAAAGATTAATAAAAAGGCCCATCAAGACAGAGAAAAGTATCAACCGTCCCATGAGACCACTCTGTTAAAAGAGGTGAGCCCCCCTGTTCTCTTTCTCTGGACACATTGCTTAACAGAGCAGATCTGAGAGGACCCTTTGTTTGTGTTCAAAACATTATTGATCCCACTGTTGTAAATTCTTGTGTTATCTGGATATTTATCTAATCTCCTCAGCACTGAAGCCAGACAATCATGGCGTCTTCCTTTTACGTGCTTCCCCTGCCAGTCAGAATATGTTCCTCCTCTCGCTTTGCTTCCTTGCCCACAGTACATTTTAAAGGTGCGCTTGCTTTTGTGCAAAGCTCTGTCAATGCCTGGGACTCCTGGTGTGTAACTTCAGTGTCTTTGACTGTAAAGTGACTTTGCAGTTTCTGCTTTAGTGTTAATCTGATCTGTCATTCATCTGCATGAAAAACAAACATGCACTGTATGTTCTTAATAAGTGATCACTGTAAACCAGTGCTGGAATAAGTACTCATCATTTACTCAAGCAAAAGCAGGAATACCACAATGTAAAAATACATACTGCATTCAAATGAAAAACCTGGCTTCAAAACGTGACTTCAGTAAAATAACTTATTATCCACAATGGCCCCTTTCAGTTATATTACTATTGGTCCAAATATAATTTTATTATTATTATTGATGCATTAACATATAGGCAGCCATTTAATATTGTAACAGGCTGAGGTGGAGCTACAACTACTTTATGTACTGTTAGCTGGTTTAATCCATATTGTTGTGTTTTATAAATTGATCATGGGCTTTTTAAGTGAAATATGAATCTGTAACTATAGTTGACTTTTACATGTATGTGTTGAGTAAAAAGTACAATATTTCCCTTTGAAAGTATAAAGTGAAACCACAGAACTAAAAAATAAAAATACCCCAAGATTTTACAATACATGATGTACTTAGTTTCTTTCCATCACTTATGGCAAAGGTGTTAGCAAGCTGTTGCCTGTTTACACATCAAGTAGACTAATAGCAACATTAGCATTAGTTGGAAGCTAGTTGCTAACTTTGTCTGCATGTTGTTGGGGCAGGGCAGGTAAGTCTACAGTGGGTTTAACTGCTGTAGCTATAAGTGACCTTGATGAGAAGAGTGTGCAGGGGAGAAAACTATAACAATGTGCTAAAAGAGGCTAAAAGGGCTTAAGTTGGGTTTTCATTCTTTGTAGGTTCCTTACTACAAGCAATATACAGTAAATTAAATATAACCATTTGCCATTGTTGGTATAAAAATACTGATTCATGCGGCTTTAATATGATATTTGTTATATTTTGGAATTGTTTACTCCTGTAGTCTTTGTGCTCAGATATATTTACTTTGCCAGGTTGAATAAACAGAAAACACTTCCTACTTCTTTTTATTTCTCTCTCTCTCTCTCTCTCTCTCTCTCTCTCTCTCTCTCTCTCTCTCTCTCTCTCTCTCTCTCTCTCTCTCTCTCTCTCTCTCTCTCTCACAAGTGTTCCCCTTGGCCTGATGCCCTAAATCTCACCAGCAACAGCAGCAGCAGCACTCCATCACCAGTTTACCACAGCTCACCAACTTCCTGTAGTTTCACAGATGGGTGAGTCAGCATTCATGCCAAATGTCACCATTTTGGTTTGCACCAACCAAAATAATTTAGTTTAGTAAAAGCTCTATAGGAAACCTGTAGATTAAAGTCATGGTGGACTAAAAGTTACTGTGATTTCTAGAGACTACAGTGTCTTTCTCTCTAGGCCTGGGGTGGACCACTGTATTATACTAACTGTGGTAATAACTCCCTCTATGGGTGCTTACCAGCATTACTCTCTACAAAACTTGGACGGACAGATGTGTTTCAGAGCAGAATACTCATCCAGTGAACCTCAATCTGTTCTTTGTTCCTCATGCGCACTCTTCTGTAGCAGCTGTTCACCAAACCAGCAAGGGGAGCTGCACATGCCCGGCGACGCTCATGTAAGTAATGGAGAAGAGTGTTGCTTTCTTATTCCTTTTAGGCCATTATTTGGAGACAGTGGATGCTGTGCTGCTATACTCATTTCAAGGGCTCTTCTTCTTTTTGACATGTAGCATCTTCTGCCATCATCCTCGCTGCAAGACACTCGGCAGTGGCTGCACCGTCACAGGTTCTCGCCTTTCTCAAGGCTCTTCTCCAGCTTCTCAGGTAACGCGGGTGAAAATCACAACACATATGCTCCATGGAACAAGTATTCAGTAGGGGAGAGGAATTCACAGAATCTTTTGGAGCAGAGTAGATTTGCTGCTGTTGTTGCAGGGGCTGATCTGTTGACGATGAGCAGGGAGGATCTGATCCAGATCTGCGGCCCAGCAGACGGTATTCGTCTCTTTAACACCATGAAAGGAAGGTGAGACAGTGAAATACACGTATAAGTACACATCAGAATTGGGCAAAATATGGTAAGTGCTGCTGGAAGCTGGGTGACGTAGAGGCTACTTGTGTTTCATGCAGTGGCTGCTGTTGCTTGACGCTAGATTTGCTCATAGAAAAATGGACACGGCGATTGGAAAGTTCTGTTGTCATTGTTTATTAGGTAAAGCAGGGTTATATGAAAATGAAAGGTATGACTCAGCTAATATGATACCTTCCTCCATCCTGGACTCTCCATTTCTTTCCATTCCCTTTTATACTCAAACCTACAGTTGAGTTGATAAAAAAGGTTGATGCACTTGTCTGAGTCTTCTTGAGTTATTACTGTGCACTCAATGCAATGGACTTTAGGAGCTGCAGGGTGAGAACCCAAGCAAGGACTGGTTGCCCT
This sequence comes from Nannoperca obscura, assembly GCA_036024295.1. Lineage (NCBI taxonomy): Eukaryota > Metazoa > Chordata > Actinopteri > Centrarchiformes > Percichthyidae > Nannoperca > Nannoperca obscura. The sequence continues at coordinate 22,305 of JAVQJL010004619.1, forward strand.
GACTTTTGCCTCAGGCTACATACAGGCTGCCTAATGATGACCCTAATGATGAAAGTTGTTGGGAGATTTCTCAGGGTTGAAAATGACACTGAATAATTGATTCTGTTAAAAAGATGGTAAAAACAGTCAGACCAAAGCACAGAGCTCCGTGTAGTAAACATGCAAATACAAAACATGTCTCAGAAAGTAGTGGGCATCAATAAGGGAAACTATAAAGGATTTTAAGTTGGGTTAGTGCATTAACAATACAGAGGTTAACAATGTGCCTGTATACATACACATATGACCTGTGAATGACCTAAGAATATATCATTCTGGTTAAAATGTAATTCAAAATCGCAACAAAGCTAAGATGAATTAGAGAAAAGTAAAATGAATACACATTTGTGTAAGAGAACTTTGACAACCAGAACTTCCCCATGTCCTGCATTTGAGTCCTGAAATTATGTTTAAGTAGACAAGAAAGCCAACAAAGAACCGTCTTCAGTCATGTTACTCATGTTCTACCTACAGTAGAACTAGCATTACAGTCTCTGCTCACATTCTCCAGGTGTATACAGCCCCGTCTTACCATCTATGTGTGTCAGCAGCAGGCCGGACATCAACCTCTCATCAAGCCAGGGGGTGGAGATAGTAAGTGCACATACACACGTTAGGCACATGTGTTTATTATGTACACCTGCACATGGTCCTATTTTTTCACATGTTTACAGTCCAGAATGGAGATCCATGAGTCATTTGATTAATTCTGACCATATTCATTAGGCCATCTTTTATGATGAACGTATTTGAAATTGTTTTGTGTTTTAAAGGGTATTCCAAGTATCTGGAATTTCATGGAATATTATGGAGAATATTACCCTAGTTGTTTTCCATACAATAGTACAGGAGTGAGTCCTAACACCAGGGATTGTTGCACTCCGTGTCCTTCGTCAATGGGTTTCTGAATGGTTTTTGGTTAGATGCCTGAAATAAGGTCTGTGGTTGACATAGATTTTCACGTTTTGTTCTACTAACAAGTAACTACAGAGGTTGTCGGGGACTTCAAACATCATCATGCCGAACACAGAAACTCATCGACTCACTCGCCTGCCTTTACAGCTTCGTTGTGTTTATACTCGCACTCCTGCAAACTATTCTAACTCAAACTTTCTGAAAGGCCTTTGTAGAAGAGATAAGCTCACAAAACCAAATTACAAGTTGGATGCTTTGTTGTGGTGATATCGAAGTGATTAAACCGTGGTGTACTGAGTATATAGCCTAACGTTAGCTTTTAACTTCTGTTGATTGCATTTACGCTTCAGAAATTATAAAAGTGGTGCTCATTTGTGAAGATTATCCTGCTGAACAAAATGTCTAAGTATCATATAGAATACCCACAGAGCTCATTTTGTGCAATAACCCCAAAATCCCCAAAATTAAATCGCATTGCTTTTTGTGGCGAGAACCAGGTTGATGCTAACTTCCTGGATGGCCTACAAAAATACGTCACCCCTGCAGCACTCTAGAATATTCTAGTTAATGGAAAAAACATTTAAAAAGCTTACTGAAGAAAATGTGTAGTCAAAATGTAGTCAAGGGATTGTACATGAAGCTTGTCTCCGTTGTCTTCTTTGCAGTCTACCACGCTTTGTACTTGGAGGAGCTGACGCTGTTGGACCTGTCTGAAAAGATCGCTATGCTGTACAGCATCACTCCACAGCAAATTACTCACATCTACAGACAAAAATCCTCCGGGATCCATGTCTTAGTCTCTGACGAGGTATCCTTACATCTCCTTATTCAACTACCAACTCTTCATGGCTTTGAAACATTTACTAATGAGCAATATTTGAGGGCCCAGGCCTGGTGAGCGCTGCCATCCTAGATTTATACTCAACACAAGGGGTTAATGGATGTCCTGTTACTTGTGATGTGGGTATTGATTTATAGTTCAGGTCGGATTCACTTGACATACAGTCAAGCCCAAAATGCCCCAAATTCATACCTCTGGCAAATTTTGACTTAAAGTTACTTTTATTCAACCAGCAAGTTTTTTCTTGATTGGAAATGACACAGGCGTCTTCCAGAAGATTATAAGACAATGTACAAGAGGCATCATTGTGGGGGGAAAAATATTCCCCAAGGACCAAGGAGGACGCCACTTCTCCAGATAAGGCACACAAAAGCCTGCTTGGACTTTGCAGATGCTCATCTGGACAAAGAAGACGTCTTCTGGTCTTCTGTTTCATGGTCAGATGAAAAAAAAATGTAATTGTTTGGCCACAATGATGTATCCTTTATTTGGCGTCAAAAAGGAGAAGCCTTCAACCCTCAGAACACCCTCCCCACTGTCATACATGGTGGGAACCTAATGCTTTGGGGGTGATTCAATTGAGAATCTGTGGAGGGAGCTAAAGATCAGGGTGATGGCAAGGAGACCCTCCAACCTGAAAGAGTTGGAGCTCATCACTAAAGATTGATGGGCAAAAATACCAGTGGAGACATGCAAAAAGCTGGTCATCAATTGTAGGAAGC
>JAVQJL010004621.1:0-27461 GCA_036024295.1 Nannoperca obscura
AGGTTCACTCTCCACAGGTTGTATGGCATCAGGGTCTGTTGTTTTAATGTTAGGTGTCATGCTGTCAGTGTCAGGAGAGGCTCCAGGAATGGATGTGACACACAAAGAGGTTCAGAGAGTCACCGCAGGCAGGAGGCCAGGACAGAGCAACACAACACAATCCACTGCCAAGGTTACGCATCCACACAACCACACACACACACAGCCATATTGCCAGAGGTTCCTCAGCTGGCTGACATAGAGATTCCCACCAATGAACCAGCCTACTGGCATTGAAAGCCTCTAGCCATGGCAAAGTACAAGGAGCAGCCTGTCACAGCAGGAGAGGCCAGGATGGGAACAGTGGTGGAGCAAAGAGCCATAATCTGTCCCAAAGGTAACATACAAGACTGGCACAGGCAGCGATGGAGTTTTAAAATGACAACCTGACACTGTGGGTCTGACTCAGTCAGAGAGAGAGAGGGAGAGGGAGAGAGAAATGTTCAGGTGATACAGTATGTTTTATTCAGCACCTTTTACTGTGCTGTGTTCACTGTCATCCACTTGGTGACATGCTCTGAGAAGTTTGACAAGCAGACCAGACATCTATTAGAGGAATACGGATCTTCTCAGTGGTATCGCCTCTGATTGAAGTTTGGTGTTTCAAAAGCTTTGTGGAAGCAGTTAATATAAGTTTGTAAAGCATTGACTATGACTCTGTTTTTGATTATAAGACCGTGATGCTCAGTACACTAAGACACTCCCACTGATAAGCAAGTAGTGCTTCAAAAAGCACATTAAGGTGAACATATACACATATTTAAAAATACAAACTTAAAAAGTTTTTTTTTTTTATCCAAGGTTAAATTTGTGACATAATCAAAAGATGACCCCATAGTTAGGCAGTGTGTAAAACGTTGCTTTTGTGACCAGAATCAAAATTGAACTCAAGCATGAGAAATGTCAGAGGGTGAAAAGAGGTGCTGCAACAATGGTCAGTATGAACAATTATTTTTGAACATAAATGCATGTAAATCTATTCTAGTAGAATCCCCAGATAGAAGTATGAACCTGAACATTTCGTGGGTTGGCCTGCTCTCCTCTCCCCTCCCCTGTGTTTTGTTTGTCCTATGTGTGTGTTGTCTGTGCCTGGGCGGATCCAGCTGTCCTCTCCCTTCTAATCATCCGCAGCTGCTCATCATCTCCTCATCAACCACTGCAGTTAAAAGCCGGCTCTTCCCTCCACTCCTTGCCAGATCATCCATTTACCACTGTGGTATTGTTCTTGACTCCGAAGAGACTAGTAAGGCTCACCTTTATATATTGTTCTGTCGCTAACCATCTCTTTCCCTGCGCTCCAGATTGTGCTGCAGCTCCCAGTCACTCTGCTCCAGCCGTCTCTGCCTCCATCACTCCACCGCCAATCTGCTCAAACCGGCCCAGGCTACACGGCTTCCCCCACTACTCCACTCATCCTCGTCGCTCCCTGCGTTTGTGAATAAACTCAATTGCACCATAGCATTCTGTCTATCCGCGTTCTGCTTTGTGGGTCCACGCTCCCTGTGTGTTTCCACACACCCGCATAACAGAACGATCTGACCAACATGGACCCCGCAGAACAAAGACCTGAAGCGTCGGGCTTTCACCGGGTCCTCTCTGACCAAGCGGCCCTCTTAGGACAGCACGAACAGTTCCTGCGGACCTTACTGGATCAAAATCAGACGCTGGTGGAGGCTCTGGCCCAACCCACTCCTCCTACCTCGCCAACTACGGAGGGAGAGGACTGCTCGGTCTTCCGTCCCTGCCACATCCCACTCTTCCACGTGGGTGGGGACGCAGGCCTCCTCGGAGACCCCCAGTCACACACCGGAGCCTCACTCATCCTCTGGAGAGGAACCCATGCAGTTGGGCCGGGCCGGGTCACTTCATTGCCATGTGTCTGGTGAGGCCAAAAGACTGGGCTCGCCAGTAGCCGTGGGCGTTCTGGTGAGCCAGCCTACTCCATCAGCCCCGTTTAGCTCTAGACTCCCAAGTCCACTCAAAGATTTGCCACCAGGATCTTGTGTTACCACTGTCGGCCCTGATTGATTCTGATGCGGAGGACAACTTCCTCGACAGAGATCTCGCGGTCTAGTCTGGCCTTCCCCTCCAGAGGTTAGACTCCCCACGCACAGCTTACGCTCTAGATGGCAGCCGGTTAGCCGAGATCTGCGAGTGTACCTCCCCCCTGACGGTCATTGCCTCAGGAAATCACCGCGAGCAGATACAGTTCAAGATCATTATGGCCCCTGAGTCTCCCCTGGTCCTGGGCTTCCCCTGGCTAAAACTCCACAACCCCCAGATCGCCTGGTCCGTGGGACGAATCACGGGCTGGAGCTCCCACTGTCATGCACACTGCCTGCAGTCGGCCCTGTCTCCCGCAGAGGGCGCCCCTGTCCAATCTAGGGCTAAGCCACCAGATTTGTCCACCATTCCCCCAGACTACCATGACCTGGCTACGGTATTTAGCAAGGAGAAAGCCTTGTCCCTGCCGCCCCACAGACGAGACGAGAAGCTGCAATTGAGCTTCTCTCCGGGGCCCCCCTCCCTTCCAGTCGGTTGTACAACCTATCTCAGAGAGGGGAGGCCATGGAAATCTACATCCGTGACTCCCTGGCTGCTGGGATCATCCGTCCCTCGTCCTCCCCTGTAGGAGCAGGTTTTTTCTTCGTGTCCAAGAAGGATCACACTCTGCGACCCTGCATTGATTTCCGGGTCCTGAATAGCATTACTGTAAAACAAGTATCCACTGCCTCTCATAAATTCGGCTTTTAAACCCCTACAGGAGTCTGCTGTGTTTTATAAACTGGACCTCCGAAATGCGTACCACCTGGTCCGCATCAAGGAGGGGGACGAGTGGAAAACTGCCTTTAACACACCGTTGGGCCATTTCGAATATCTAGTAATGCCCTTTGGTCTGACCAATGCCCCGGCTGTTGTCCAATCCTTGGTTAATGACGTCCTGAGGGACTTCCTCAATCGTTTCATTTTTGTCTACCTAGACGATATTTAAATTTTTTCTAAATCCCTCCCAGAGCATATCAGACACGTTCGTTTGGTTCTTCAGCGCCTGCTGGAGAATCAGCTTTATGTCAAAGCCGAGAAATGTGAGTTTCACTCCCCCTCTGTGAGTTTTCTAGGCTACATCATTGGGCACGGGCAGGTGCGGGCCGACCCGGAGAAAGTTAAAGCTGTCACGGACTGGCCTCCAAAGTCTACAAGGAAGCACCTCCAGAGGTTCCTGGGCTTCGCCAATTTTTACCTGCGTTTTTTCAGGACCTTCAACCGAGTGGTTGCTCCCCTGTCCAGGTTAACATCCCCCAAGGTGCCTTTCAGCTGGATGGAGGAGGCCAGCCAGGCGTTCGTTCAACTGAAGAAGTTGTTCACGACCGCTCCAGTTATCATCCAACGCTCTGCTCCGGTCATCTCTGGCAGCCAAACGCCAGGCTGACCTGCGCTGAGTGGAGGCCCCAGCTTACCGGCCAGGTCAGAGGGTCTGGTTGTCGACCAAGAACATCACACTGCATGCAGAGTCCAAGAAGCTCTCGCCCCGTTACATCGGCCGTTTCCCAACCCCCGCCTCATCAACCCAGTCGCCGTCAGGTTGAAGCTTCCCAGGTCCCTGCGCTCCAGATTGTGCTGCAGCTCCCAGTCCCTCCGCTCCAGACGTCTCTGCCTCCATCACTCCACCACCAATCTGCTCGAGCCGGCCCAGGCTATACGCCTTCCTCCACTACTCCACTCATCCTCGTCGCTCTGTGGGTCCACGCTCCCTGTGTGTTTCAAGAAAAGCAGCATACTTTGTCCCCTTTAATTGGAAGGAAAGAGTATTCATGGAAATATCAGGAATGCTCCTTTTTTCCAGCAAACCTTAATCAGGGTTATGCTTCTTTGGCATGTTTTTTTTTTCTCTTTTGGTTTTTTCTGTCCTACTGAAACTCAGACAGCAACACAGATGCATTTCTTCAGAAGCAGATTCCTCTAATTTAGGACATCAAACTGTTTTTGTTTATGTACACAAGTGTTAGTCCTCTCAGTCAGTACATCATTTCCCTCTCTGAGCCTTGCAGGAGGTAACGCTGGCAAATGGACTGATTCACTGACTGCACTTTTACTAATTGCATGATGTCATGCTGCATTTCATTTTAGGGGGGGGAAGCAAACATCTTTGGTAAATAGACAAAATAACATGTTTGTGCTTAGTCCATGTGCTGATTCAAAGAAGCTACTTCATCGTCTTGATCTGTGGATCAACAATATACTGCTATTCAGAAATAATTTGTAGTTTTTTTCCAGTTGGTTGCCATTAAATGAAGATACACCCCACAATAAGAACTCTATAGAGCAGTCTGCAGAAATTGCACACTAACAGCTTGAGATACGGAGATCAAGCTTTTAGCTTTTTTTTCAGACAATTTTGGCACAAGTTATTGGAGGTGCCCCAAGCCTTGGCAGTCATTGTGATCAGGTCAGCGCACATTGCAGCAGTTTAACCTTAGTAACTTCTCATCCTGAAGGAAACTCTTAGAAATGAGAACTTTTGGCAACCTGAAATAAAGTTTGGATTTTGGAGAAGTAATTCACTGTAAAGACTGACATGCTGTTACTGAAGTTTGTGTTGCAGACACCAACATGTAAGATTTAACTTGTCCATGGCAAGATTGTATGTTTTTTATTTGCTTAAATGTCCAACTCACAGCTTAGAGATACATGCAAATCAGCAGATGGTGAGAAGGTGAGATGGTCAGCCAAGTCCATAGATCTCCATGTTTATCAGTTCTTTTAGGATCTGACTCTCAAGCTCCATGCTAAGCAGTACCTGTATGACTCCAGCATGAAATGTTGCATCTCAACATTGTTTTCCATCTGCCTCCATGATCAAACTCACTTAGTTCTGGGAACAGAACAAATATTTAAATGTAACAGTTTATTTGCTAATGTGGGTGAATGTAATTGAAGGAAGTTTCCACCAGTAGATAATAATCCACAACACAAGCACCTTCCAGCCGTGACTTTGCCAAACTCTGCCTGGATGCTGTGGTTTGTCCCAGGAGGCTTCACTGTCACCTTCATCAGCAAATACTTGTTATTCAGGTGTTGTTTTGTATAATTTTCACAAGCAGGAACGTAGGTGTGGAACTCCACTGGCCTCCCTCACACCTCACCAATAAATATTTATGAAGACATTTACATAATGTTATTTTGTTGTTGACAAAATATCATTTGGAGGGTAAAATGGTAGAGAGTTAGTAGGTGCACAACAGATGGAGCTTTCTTGGGGGATCTTTTTTTGCTTTCAAACTAAACTTGGTGGTATGTACCTAAAGTGATTAGGATGCCCTGATTGTTGTGTGCATTTCTTTTCATTCTGAAATCATTAGTGTCTTGCAGGAGAGCACCAGGTACAACAGCAACATTTCTCATGTTAGATACTCATTCAGTCGTCTCAGAAACTCAGATCTGCCTCCAAACCTTCTGAAAAGTGCTGAATCTACTTTCATCATCACCCAAAGCAGGAAAAACACAACATAACATCACAACACATGTCAGGGAGGGGGAGAAAATGGAGACAGAGACTGGGATGAGGTAGATAATGAGAGGAAGAGACTTATAATACAAGCAGTTTTAGGATTTTATGTTTTTAATTAATGTAAAACTATTATCGTGGCAGAACCAACTTCCAAAGCAGACGTCCTGGGCAGTTGGTCTCTTTATACTGTTTAGTATTTTGTTTCCAAATAGTCTGTATTTTATTATTTATAGATATTTATTAAACAACGAAAATATGTTTTTAGATCAAAGTGAAGAGGTTGTTCGCAAGTTGTGACTGTATGGAATGTGAGCTTTGAGCTCTAATTAGTTCTAAAGGAAAATAACTCGACACTAAACAACAGCATTCCTTATATAAAACAATGATATATTTTAACATTTGTAACGTGCATGAAAGAGGAGTATATGTGTCATCAGTACTTGTGAACATGAATATATTTACAAGAGAAAAGATGCACTAACCAGATAAACTAACCTGTTAACTCATTCATTATTCTTGTGTATAAAGTTGGTCACTTGTGGTTAATAGGTCTAAAACACCGATTGTGCCCCAGTGACAGAAACCAATAAAAAATCACTCAGCAGAAAAGGTTTGGAGAAAGTGTTTGCTCAGGGTTCTGGTTTATTGGACATTGTGAGTTCATTTCTTTGCAGTTTTATGCGCATGCAAATTCCTTGAAGGTCTCTGGCTTCCAGTTGTTCCTGTTCTGCAAGCTTTGCACTTTCTGTACACAAATACATTATGCATAATTTCTGTAATAAAGACGGCAGTTTGGCAGTGTTATCATGGGATAAGCACAGATACTGACTAGGTGGAATAATTTGAATTAGTAATGTGACTGGATAACACTATCCAGTCACTATCATCCATTACATCCGCTCATTGAAATTCCCTGACATGAAATATGGTTTGACCAATACAATGAGCAATTCTGCTTGTAGGTGGGTAAGTTCTTAAACTCAGACATATTTTAAAGAGGGCCCTGAAGACCGAGACGGTGCTGCAGAATTTGTTAAACTATTGCTCCCAAGCAGTAACAGCATGCCTGTCGCTCTGCAGGAGAAGCAGCAGCAAACAGAGAGAGAGGGGTCTGGCCATCAGCCTCTTGTGTATCAAATGCAGTGTGAAATGCTGCTACGCTTGGCTCCATCTCTTCACGTTTGATGGTCCTTTATAATCAGCAGCTCCTCAGATATGAGCTGGGCTGTGAGCCACATGATGATAACCAGTAAAGGAAAGGCCCACTTTGAGAGAGATAGCACAAAAGAGAAGAATAGAAAGGGTCGCTGCTATGTGTGTGTGTGTAATATAGTATATGGTCTTTGAGGTACAGTCACTTTCAGGAGGACGTCAAGCAACTTCAGGTGTCGCCAAACAGATAGGACCTGAGCCACAGGAGCTCCTCTTAACCGTGGAGAGCTGGTAGAGGACAGACTACACAAACACACAAGAGGCAAAACTCAAGGACACCATTTGCACAGATAGGAGAAAAAAGGGAGAGACAAGGGCAACATGCACACAAGAGGAGTGGCTGAATCTCCTGGAGGACGAAGATCCAAATCCAGAAAACCTGCAATGAGGCACCTACAGCCAGGGGAGAGAGAGAAGTCCCAGGACAGGCAACGGTCCGGCACATAAAAGCCTGAGTGAAAATAGAGGACGAGGAGAAGAAACTACAGAGAGAGAGAGAGAGAGATTTACAGACAGCTTGGACGCTCATGTGCTTGTGGGACCCAAGCAAACAGAAGGTTAGAGGGATGCAGTGGTTTTCAGAAATGTGTCACTTCACTTTAACCAAAACACAAACCTAGATTTTAATATATCCCTTTACAGAATTATAGAGGCTTCTCCACTTCCTGTCTTCCTGTCTGTGTCAGTAACATGAAGTCCAGCAGCACAGAGTCTCCCTAATCATCATCATGCTGAGCTGCTGAATATCTGAGTGTGTCTGTGCAGAGAACTGTCATCTTTCCTTACCAGTTGAATCTTTCTTGCTGTACATATTAATTGTTTGTTGCTTGCTAGCGCTGGTTGCTGTAAACAGGGCAGATCTGCTGGTTTGACTGTGATCAAGGCCCAGTATGCTGCATTATAACTTCCTGCTGGGAGATCTGTGAGGTTACAAGGCAGATAACAGTGAATAAATGGGGAGAATGGAGATACAATGTAATGTACAATGACAAGTGTAGAAATTAGCTTCATGGTAACAAAACCTCAGAGAAAATGTGAAAGGGACAATCCCTGAGAGGGATGCACACAAAGAGAAATCATTCTTCTCTAATGAAGGAAGAGATTTTTTCAGTGAAAACTTTCAGTGAAAAACGTTTATCTACTCTGTTGTGCATGGTTACGCACAAACGATCAAGTCAGTGTGTGAGAAGTTGAAAATGACTTGTGAGTGTGTCTTGTGAAATCAGCCCCTCTTCAGGGGACGCAATAACTTGAAGCAGCATTGTGTAGATATTGTTCTGCTTCAGTGACACAGTGACTAAACAAATGTTTGACTTTCAGTAAGCCTGTAGATAGCTTTCTAGAGGGGGATTCAGTGTAAAGACAGGCCAGCCATTAAGAATTATGATTTTCCAAATTGGGCCCCTCATCCACACCTACTCAAGCCAAACTCACTAACCAAATTCACTAATTGCAAGCAGTAACACCAATATAATATCCTTATAAAGTGTAGTTAAGTCAACCTGTTAACGTGACTTAAAGGTATCCGCTCCTTTGGTTTTCTTGTGTAGCAGATGATAAGTTGAAATATGTTGCAATGATAACATATATTGAAATATGTTGCAACGTTGCAATGATAACAAAAAAATGTATGTATCATGATACCCCACATCCCCCCCCCCCCCCATGGCAGACCCATATAAAGAAAGAAATGAATGAAAGGAACCATCATTACAACTTGACAGTTTCTCCAAGAGTCCACAATCAGTCAAAAAATCACAATCACAGACGTTTGACTCTTCTGCCTTATCCTGTACTTAAATATATATTCTGTTCTGTTTTTGTAATACACATCAGTGTAAACGCATTCTGTCCTTGATTTATGGATTGGATTTGTATATTTTGTTGACGATGACAAGCTGTTACCCATAATATTATGATTGTAAGCTGTGCAATTCACCAGTTTAATGTGTTGCGCTCACATCCACCTCCTCACTTTCTGTTTCTAAGGCTTTTCTCCATAATAAGCTTTTGGAGGACTGCCTCAACTGCAGAAACCATTAAGGCTTTTAATATTTTAAATGACAGAACATCTGAAACAATTTGCATGCTTATCAAATATACATCAAAGGCAAAATCAGCAAGATTTCCACCCTTTTAACCAGTGTAAACATTTCCTAAAATCATGCTTTCTTGATCACACTTATTGCTAACTAGCAATGTGTGTCTGCAGACATCCTTCCTACTGCCAGGATTTCTTGTTTCTGAATCTTCAGGACATTTCTGGGTGTTGTGTGTCTACGTCTTGTGGAGCTGAGCAGGAAGATGTGTTTGTGTTTACCAGCCACAAGTGGCTAAATGCTACTTACTGTTCTACATTTATGTTATTTATTGGTGTGATGGTGATGCTATACTCCCTTGTTTGAATGACCTGCAATGAGATGGTGTTGGATCATTTTAGATTCCACCATTTCTACAAACTATTGCTGTATTTCCTTTGCTGTGATGTATTTTAATCACAGCATCAGTTGTTTCCTCACACGAGCAGCAGCAGCTGTCTCAAATGAGACAGAAACTAACTGTGTGTTTGAGCTCAGTTGTCCAACTAAGAAAGCGAAACTGTTTTGGATTTGGAGGTCAGCATGTTCTCATTCACACACACACACACACACACACACACACACACACACACACACACACACACACAAACACACACACAGCAGCAGCAGCAGCAGCAACATCCTGCTGTTTCTGCAGACTTCAATACCACTGAGTTAGTTTGGGATCTGTCATGATAAAGACGTGGCTCTTCTTTAGAACAAGTTGTGTGTGTGTTATATTCTCTGCAGTGTCTGTTTCTCCCCTGAGAGATTCTCTGGCTCCACAGGAGTCCTGCCACCATCTGACAGTCAAGAGGCGCGCGCATGTGTGTGTGTGTGTGTACCCCCTACAAAGAAAATTGGATTATTTGACACCCAATTACTTACAAGGATCTCGAAGTTATTAAATGCGTCTTGTGTTATCAGTTTGTTTGACAGGAAAGTGAAGGAAGATAATGTAAACAGCAGAACAGATAAACTGTGTAATACCTTTTAACATGAATTGCTTTGACCTACAGCAGCATAAACGGCAGTTAACTCAAATACAGATTGTTTAACAGTAGCTAGGACAGTCCTGTTGTACTGTTCAAGAAATGATAGAAACAGAAACAAGAAAGACATAACATTATATTTTTTCAATATACTTTAATCTACACCAGTCAGCTGTAACATTATGACCACTGTCAGGTGAAATGAATAACATTGAGTATTTTGTTACTATGACACCTGTCAGTGGGTGGGATATATTAGGCACAAATTGAACATTTTGTCCTCAAAGTTGATGTGTTTGAAGCAGGGAAAATGGGCAAGCGTAAGGATGTGAGTAACTTTAGATTAAGATTGTGATGGCTAGACGACGGGGTCAGAGCATCTCCAAAACTTGGCCTCCCAGATTCCCCAGATCTTTATCCAATTAGGCCTCTGTCGGATGTGCTGGAAAATAAGTTGCTACTTACTTACTTACTTACTTACTTATAGGACTACAATTATATTCTGCTAACGTCTTGGTGTCAGATACCACAGCACACATTCAGAGGTGTAGTGAAGTCCATACCTCGACGGGTCAGGTTTTGGTGGCAAAAGGGGGGCACAATATTAGGCAGGTGGTGATAATGTTATGGCTGAGAAGATTAAATCCTCAATATTCAGTTGATAATGTTTAAGAAATCACCTCAGTTCTGCATTAATAATATTGACTTGTCAGACTTATAGGAAGTTCATGAATAGTGAACTACTCACCATCTGATATGGATTTTAAATTTCTTTATCCATCACTGTGGAATCTGTCTTTTTTGGGGGCGTAGTTTCTTACATCACTTTAGTGACTGAAAATAAGAACATAAGCTGCATTGTCTTCTTCCTCCTACTGAAATATGTGGAATATAAATCTCACAGAAATTATTATTTCCTTTGCACTCAGTTTGTTTTAAAATATTTGAGTGGTTGAGTTGATCAGCTCAAAAACTGGAATCTGTCAGTAAAGTGGTTTTGTATAAACTCTTGCTCTCACTCTCTAATAACTTGTGAAATCACGTGGAAGCTTAATTGTATGAAACTGTGTTGCAGCCTGAAGCAGGCATTACTATGCAAAGTCAAAATAATAAAAACCGAATCATCTGTGTCATCAGAATTCATCAGGTTGAGCTAGTGTTTGTGTGTGCGTTTGTATGTGTGTGACAAAGTGCATTCTTCTTCTTCTTATTATTATTATTGTTTTAATATCATTATTACCTGATGCTTTGGCAATATTGTTGTTTAATGTATTCATGCCAATAAAGCAAATTGATGTGAATTGAGAGAGAGAGATCAATCAATTTTACTAGGCTTTGCTGGTTAACTGTGAAGTTGCTGCTAGGCTTTGCATAAAATTATAATTTTATTGCAAACTTAAAATAATAGTCCACCCGGAATGTATACATCAAACACTTACGTTTTAATGTGGGTTTAAAATGTTACTTTCATGTACAACAGAGGCTGTGGTCAAGCAGAGTTCATGCTGATTACAGAAGATTCCAGTCCAGTCCAATCTAATCTAAGCACCTTGTGCTTAGTTGTAGTCAGATAGTATTTTAGCCTCCAATTGTAGATTGCACAGACTGATGTAACGTGCCATTTTTTTCACATACTAGTGTGTATGCTTTTGTGTGGCTAAACTGGGTTTGTGAAGCTGTGTCTAAGAAAATCCTACATGATTACTGTTTTATTTATGTTTATTGTGTGTACAGTACCAGTCAAAAGTTTGGACACACTTTCCCATTCACTTATACGGGAAAGTGTGTCCAAACTTTTGACTGGTACTGTATATATATTTATTTTGATAATTTCCTTATTGGCTTATAATTTAACTGAAATCACTCATCATATTTTATTTCTACTGTTAACCAACTAGTTGAACATGTAATGAAGTAATAATGGCGTGATTATGCTGCAGGTTGTAGCATGGGGAGCTCTGTGTTGCCAGCCAAGCATCAAGTAGACAAAGCCAAGTCAAAGTTAACAATGGATGATGACACCATCAGTGTCTTATTACCATAGAGTGGTGATGCAGGCAGTTTGGCTCAGTTGTTTTAGACAGGCAGACACTGTGACTGTGCTGATGAGCTGTTTGCTTCACCTTCATGCTTCACCTGCTGCACACATTCTGTAGCAGATGTTTTACAGCAGAACACAAGATAAGAGCATCAATGTGCCTCACACAACTGGACAGTGGTGGATACAGTTGTAGTGATCACATCAGCAGTGTCTCCGTCTATCTTTCTTTCACACACTTGTGTAATGCCTGCATGCCTTGAGATTATAGAGGTGTTTGATTGAGCCTAATGGACAGGATACGTGTCAGGAATATGGTTTACATGGTCAGGAGAAGGGCAATGAACTACAAACAAACAAACAAACAAACAAACAGGTCTGCAGAGACTCAACAGCATGAATCCTCTGGAGAACAGCTGAAGCATACAGGACGTGTGTCAGCATGCTGCGGAGCTCATTGATGGATACGTTTAACAACTATCAAAAGTCAAATGTCAGATCTTCTCAGGAGAAGTTGGCAGTTTGAACTGAATCCAGTGTCAGAAGTTATTTTGAGACTCATACCTGTGTGTGTTTTCTCCTCCAGAGAACCAGGAGCCTTTCATGTTGGGTAGCCCAGGGATGTTGTACTCTGTCGCATTAAATGCAGTCTTATCAAAGGATTGAATTGATGTTGACACACACACACGCATGCACGCCACCACCACCAAGACATTCTGAGTCATTATATACTTCCCCTCTATTAGTGATTTTGTGTATTTTCCTTACAGACAAAATGTCTGTTACCTCTACTGCCATGATAGCTGGAGTTACTTCCTAAATGTTTATGAAGGCACAGATAAGGTTAGAGTCTGTTTGTTTCAAGCGTTGATTAAAATTGCAAACCCACACTGCAAGTAATTGTATGTTGAAGTCTGCTGTGCGCATGTGACTCACTCCTCAGTTTGAACCATGTTCACTATTTCCACTGATTCAAATGAATTCAGTAGTACTTCATTTTCAGTAGAGTAAATTAGTTTTTACTGAATTGTTCATTAAGTCCAAGGTGTTTCAATCATCACCAGTGTTGTTATTGATACTGGATTTGTGGACAGGGTGACAGCTAAATTAAATGGTCAAATTGTTGTGGTAATATAATATGATTTAATTAATACATCATGTTGCAGAAAGCAGTGCGAATTTAAATGAGGAGGCTTCGTAATTCCACTCAATATTCATTAATTTAGAGCAATGTTAGTTATTGCTGCTGTGATGTGATGATGTCATTCTCCATTTAATCAGAGGTGAAGTCACCAACATGAGCTGAACTTTAAACGTCATTTTAATCACATTATTCCCCTTGCCCTTGATAGTTACTGTTTTGCATGAGTGTATGTGTGTGTTGGGGAGATGTATGCTCTGTTGGATATTGGGGTTACTGACCCTTTCTCTTAAGATGTTGATTGGCTAAATCTAGTGTTTCTCTGCCACATCCGTCTCAGTACGACACATTTCCTCCTTTCTCTCTGAAAACTGTTTCTCCTCCTCCTCCTTCTCTCTGGCTTGTAGCTCTGATAGATGTCTGACCATGACAGTGCACTGTATGGATCTGAAGCTCCACAGCAGAAACCTTTTAACTTTATTAAACTGTCAAGATGTCACCATGCATTATGCAGCTCCGAGTTTAAACGTGCAGTCTTAGAATGAGAGGCGGCTTAGTGGAAGACCAAGTCTCTCTCCTTGTTTCTTTTGTCATTCACTCTTTCTAGTTAATTCCTGTGCTGTTTTTGATGCTGTCTCTTTCTCGTGTACTCTTTTAACTGTCAATGATTTTAAAATGTATGTTAAAAAAACTGATGTTAAAGAACACAGTGTATCTTAATCATTCATTGAGGTATGACAGGTGAAATGGTTATGGATTTAGCATCCTGATGTGGGAATTATGCTCTTAGTATTATATACATATATATATATATATATATATAATTATGCATTTCTGTGATATGGTGACACTTCAGAAGAGTCACAGTGGAGTTAGAGGTGACTGGTATCTCTTCACACTTCAAAGATTGGTTTGAATTTGTCTGTGAGAGCATGTGCATGTGTGTTTGAAAGGTCAAGAGATGACCTTTATTCAGCATTAAACTCGACATCACGGCACTGCCTGCGAGGCTTAGCTGATGTGTACTGAAACCAAATGAAATTTCATCTGTGATCAGAAACAGAGAAGTCCACTATTACAGTTCATCAGCTGGATAAAACAGCATATCGTGTGATATATTATATTAGAATTGTTGTCTAGCTTGATTGTACTGGGATGAACGGACATAATCTAGATTTAATGCTCTTTTCGATTTTGCCACTGGCGGCGATGTACTTTCCTATAGCACTTGTGATTCATCACCAGCACTCATATCATTTGATACGACATCTTGTTGTTTTCGACCATGATTCTATGCACTTTATGTAAAGCTCTTATTTGGAAGTCGCTTTGGATAAAAGTGTCTGCTAAATGCCTAAATGTAATGTAATAATGGAATGGTGCATACACTCCATGCTACGGGGAATTGATATAATAACAGTTCTTAAGATTTACTAGATTCCTGCCCATCTGTTGATCCCATGCTCAGTATTGTGGTCTGAGTTTCAGATTGTTTACAGAGCAGCCACCTCCTGAACTATAAGACTGGCTGCTTGCCTCCACTGGGTGTGTCTTTGTCCTCTCTTTTACTCTTTTCTTTTTTGTTTGTCAGGACAGTCTACGTGCAGGTGAAGCCTGACTGTCAGATCGGGAAGAAAATAATTGGCGTCTGAATAACACAACTAGTGTTTTGCTACTAGTTTCTTGTTAAAAAAATGTTGTTAGATTCTCGTCACCCTTACCTTTCTTCCTCAGCTCTTGTTAGCCTGCTACGATGCTCAGCTTCCTATAGATTTAGCATTGTAAAGTTCAGCAGTGATCAAAGTTGTTTGTAACTTTTACCGTGAGGAAAAGTCTTGATTTATGTAAACACATATTTTTAAGATGATATTCAGAAAGAAAAAAGTGTCTCGTTATAGGTTGCTGGAATGTAGAATAAGGGTGAAACATTGTTAGCTCCACTGAGGTTTATTTTATTTCTAATTACTGGACCAAAGTTTTTTTTTTTACCTCATAGCATGCACAATATTCCTCATCTTAAAATGCTCTCATATAATGAAGTTTTAAGCTGAGAGTTAAAAGTATGCTAAGGCACAGCTCATCACTTTACATGGATGAACCTGCTGCTTTTCTTCTTTTGTTGTTGTTCCAGACAACTTAACACTGAGTCCCACTAAATCCAGCGATGCTGCTTTATCTGCCTGTTCATCATCTCTTCTCCTCCTCTCCCTCATTTATGAATATACACTGTTAATGATAGCTCTCTGGTTACAGCAGTAAGTTAATGGAACAGCAGTAGGATAAAACTTCTTGTTCTCATTACTGCACAACTATCTGTATAGTTTTTGTCAATACAGACTTGTCATCTTATTATAACTTAAAATCTAGTCTTATCAGTAGTCAAATGCTAATACAGCCTTTAAACTAAACCAGTAGCAAGTGTTGTAGTTCTTAGTCTTTCTCCCTATCCATCTATACTTTGGTCCATCCATTAAACCACTTCTCTATCTACCCATCTACAGTATCTATACTTAATGACAGTCAGTGCCTTCTACGGAAGAGTCATTAACATATTTGACCTCTGTAGCAATTCAGAAGACAATTATTCCAATCAGCTCAGGGTCTGAGGTGATGGAAACCACTGGGATGGAGTCACTAGAAATAGAGAGAGGAACTCTTTATTCAGGGCAGAGACCAACAGCAGAGGAAACTGGAGCTCCAAGAGTCATTAGCATTAGACTGAAACTATGACGGAGTATCTGCAACATCACTGTAAATGATCTGGTGGTCATAGCTCAGAGTGGAGAGAGTGCTGTATAATGTGGTGTAAAAATTCCAGGAGTTTATATCAATATCCTTGAGATCCACTCTATGACATACTTGATAATTGGAAAATCAAAGAATGTCGGCAAGCCACATTAGAGCCATTGTTTTCATCATAGCCTCATAATTCATAGACTCATAATTCATAGACTCATATTTGCATAGACTCACATTTCCAGACTCATATTTAAAAGTTAAAAGTTAGGCATGTAATAAAAGACACATAAAGAAATCTAAAAGGCCTTGTTCTCGTCCACTTCAACAGTACAAAACCACACACAGTGACCTGGACTTTATGAAGCGCTGTAGTAATTTACTACACCAGTTATCTTTCTGACACCTATACAGTATGCACATGTCAGGAAAAGAGAGGCCGTGTCTTTGTTGGGTCAAACCATTTTCAGACCCTCAGCAGTGTCTCTACAGACAAGAAAAATTAACTCGTCAGAGAACTGTCAATGAACCATCATCCAGTTTTAAGTCGAGAAAAAGCAAGATAAATCATTGCAGCCTCTCCATGTTCTCTCCAAATGAAATACTGCAGACACAATATTGACTCCAGTCTGGTCAAGCGTTTTACCACCAGCAGCACGCTGTGGTTTTAAAGAAAAGAGACCCTGTTTTCTCATTTTCTCTAGCTGCTTACCACAGAGCATTGTTTACTCTTTACTACTGCTCTGCATTGTTTACCGCTACAAGGTTATTCCACCTAACACTAATTACTAAGTCTTTAATGCACTTTAGTCCACTTAAAGCAGGGAGCACTTAATGGTCTGTCAACTCTCGAGGGCATTGTCTGTGGGCCTACATGTGTGTGTGTGTGTGTGTGTGTGTGTGTGTGTGTGCAATCAGTGTTGGTTGACCATGGATAGTATAATTTATCTGTATGTAATGAATAATCTTATCATTTTACACATTGTTTTCTCTATATGAATGTGGGGCTTTAGGGAGCTGAAAGCTCCATGGATTCAAAAACCATCTGAAACAGCAGAAAGCAAATTCAGAGATCCTTCCATTTTATAATCTGACTGACTCAGCAAAGCAATGATACACTCCAATTTCACATTTGAAGAACAATGGAGTCCCTTCCCTACCTAGGTGAACTACACACAGAGACACACCAGTGTTATTGTACAGTAGTGCTTGGTTATAGATCATTTAAGAGGACTGGTTGTTATTGTCATGACTGGTTGCTTAGATCATTTCAAAGGATCGATTTTTAGAGTCTTGGAGTACTCAAAAAGCTCTACACAAGGAGGTTAAAGGTCACCATAAACACAGATTGATGTTCACTGTTTTCTGTATGAGACAGTGGGTTGTGGAGGTGGATCACTTCCCTGCTTCGCTCCCTGTAATACTCACAAAGACATGAACATGTGTGCTGCCTTGAGCTAAAACTAGAAGAAAGAATGCAAAGTGCATTTTGATGTTTAGAAGAGAAGCAGGATGGATTCTGTTTCTTTCCTAGATGAAAGTAATATGACAAGGTTGTCTCTGCTTCAAGTGTCTTCTCTTCTCCTTTCACTCTCACACCATGGACTTTTGGGAGTCTCCAGGGTGTGGATATGTTAGTGTACTATCTATCATGCAAGTAACAAGCAACAATTGGTCCCACAGAAAAAACAGTAGTATGTGGTCCATTAATAAATCATAAGGTGTCACTTCATGTCGTTGTTGTGTTTTTCCTCACATACATATTAGTCTATTTTTGGGTACTTTTTCTGCACTCATCTACAAACCTTTGGCACAACAAAAAAGAGCCTCTCCACTTAACAGCATACTAACACTGTCTTCCAGTGTCCAACATTGAAAATACAGGATTGTAATCACTCCCCAATGAATTGATAGATCTGTTATCATCTAAATGCTTAATGTTTTCTGATGATGTAAGGTGTGTTTACATCAGTAATGTCTGTTAAAGTCAAACCTTTGAAATACATACTGTATGTAAATGTCCATGAAACTTAACACTTAAACGCAACATCGTGTTATTGACCTTAGTATACTACAGAAAGGAGGTGATGTATCTTTTCAGAACAACTATGGATTTTCTTCTTATTGTAATTCACCTGTGAGAGGCCACCGTCTGGTCTGGTTGTTAGAAGTAAGAACTTTTACTCCACTTTGTTTTACAGCAGTGGTCAGCATGATGAATCAGTTTATAAAGTCAGTAAGTTTATTAAAAATACAAGAATCAGAGGAGGGCAGAATAAAAGGCAGCATCGTTATGCAGTGAATAATGCAGCTATGTCTCCGCAGCAGAGAACTGCTGCACTGTCTCTGTCCATAGCGCTGACTGGGAGCAATGGTCCATTTCCTGCATGTTGCTCATCAATGGATTTTAACAAACATATTCAAACAACATCAATCAGTGGTCTCAAGCAAATATACCACATAATCCATCACACAATTCACTGACCACAGTTCTGCTGTTTCCTTGTTCCCATGGCTGCTACATTTATACTCATAGATTTAAATTAGGATATAGACTTGGACTTTATTGAGATTGAGGTGAACTTGATTTCTGCTACATCTGACTCTCAGTATTATAGACATGTTTGATGTGTTTTAGATCTGAAAACAACTGGACAAGTCTTACGATGTGATGCAAAATATCTGGTTTTGATAGTGATGAAACATGTTCTGTGGATGCTGGCTGATTGTTGTGTTAAGCTGTGCTAAAGCTGTCATCTGTGCCAGAATTACGCTCTGAAAACAATTGGCTGTGGAAGAACGTTGCATATTGTTGAATCAAAACAGATTTGATCAACTCTCTGCCTTCTTCCAGTCTGAGCCTAAACAATTTGACATGTTTTCATGTTCTGTAAAGGTTAAAAGCAGTGATGGGATGTTTTCACTGTTTTATCCGCTCCCTGAGAAAACCACAGTTTTAATACTGACTCAGATTGATCTGATATCATGTGGTGGTGACATAAATAATGTATGGAAACATGCAGTGAGGATGTCAAGACAGCAGTCATTTACATTTCGTCCGCCTGACCGATGGCCTTTGCAGTTTTGACTCCAACATGATCAAGACTTGACTCTCTCATTTCCTGTGACTCTGACAGCAAACTGTATTTTTCATTGTATTACTATTGATAAGATTCACTCTAACCTTTGCTTCATTTCTGCCTTTGTGTTACTGTTGAAATGTTTGTAATAAAAACAGTACCCTTTTAAATTAACTTTAACAATATACCAATACCATAAGCTATCATGTATTGAAACATGTATTGAAAACTGACAAATAAATTAAATTTTATTAATGAACTACATATATAAAATACAGTGTAGATTAAATAAATGTAATGAGATGTGAGCAGCACAACATATTTCTGTAAATGTCCTGTAAAAAGTGAAATCATGCTGTGCTTTTTCATGTGTTTAACGTGGCAGCAACTTGTCATTAGTGATATTCGCTGTGGTTCAGAGTATCATTATCACCACAGTAGCAAACTGTTTACCTACACACTGTCTTTCTCTAACAGGTTTGCTTGCTCATTTATCATCACTGGTTGTTGTTTGGCAAAGAGGCTTTAATTAGAGTAAACTAAGTAGAGGCATTGAATGAGAAAAATCAATTTTCAAATCACTTGTTCTCTAGCAAACACAGCGCTTCAAATACTATATATATATCTATATATATATATATATATTTACCAAGGGATACTGTTGTTGTACTTCATCATGTTTATTGCAGGTGGTTTAAAGGAGCTTTAATTCAGTTTTATGATTGTTGTAGAGATTTACCAACTGTCAGGTGAGAGGTTAAAAACAGAAAATAAACAATCAAAGCCTTCTCACTTCAATATATAAAGAATAAACATAAAAAAATAAAATGTTGCAGTTATTTGCTCATGCCTGCAGTTATACAAATGTTTAATCCCAGTGGGAGCTCTGCTCTAGAAATCAAAAGGATAGTGTCATTTTCACTCTGGCAACAGTGAACAGTAGTAAGTACTGTTTAACATCTGTTCTTGCTGCTTGATCAGATTATACATTTCTGTGGAAAGGACAGCAGGACTGTGATGAGGCTGAAAAGTGGAACTTTAAACCTGCAGGAGAAATAAAATCAGAGACGACAGACTGCACAGTGCTGAGGAGCTATCTCCTCCATAATCATGTGTACACTTTAAATAATGTCTTTAAACCATGCCAGTTACAGAGCATGTAAATATGATAGCTCCAGTAGGTGACGTGATCCTGTTCTCTCCACCTCTCATCTGACAAGACATCAGTGATTTATTTTCAACATGTAACGTTTGAATAACATGCTCAGAGTGAGAGTTAATATGTGGGAGTCAAAGTGTTTCTCTGGTAAAGTGGTGTATTCATCAATATGATGGAGTGGCTTCTGCTGCTCTCTGGCAGGTGTGTCTTTCTCTAAACTCAATGAATCACGCTCAGCAAATCTTGACATGAACAATTCAGAAGAGCATAACAAAAGTAATGTCAACAAATTAGGCAATTTGCCACAAATAAATGTTATCTCTTTCTCTTAAATCGAATCCATTCCAAGCTAATAAGACTGTATTATAAAATGCTAATTTGTTAATGGCTGGTTTTCACTTCACACGAGATGAATGGCCATCACCAATATGTTGAATCAATTAAAATGTAGGACAAGCGCAACGGCACTTTACAGATACATAAAGCCTTAATTTTCTGCACTTTCCCTTTAACAGCATAGCTTTCCATTTGACTTTGAATTGTTTATCAAAGACAGAGTTTGCATTGTGAACATTTTTGTGGCCCTTTTCCTGTAAGCTGTTGTTTTTTTCTCTGCTTGCCCTGAATGACTCCGGAATTCCCACCACAGATGCCCTTACCTGAGGCTGCTCACCACAGTTTGTATTTGAATAAAGTTATTAATCTTCTCTGCTGGATGTTTACTGAAGTGATTAGGTTGAGTGCCTAGCTTGAGGGCGCAACAGCAGGAGTCTCAGACACAGATAGTGATCTGTGCAGTAAGTGCACTTTGTGTGTAAAAATGAAGGGTGACATTTGTTTGACCCATCAATGATTGGTCGCAAAAAATCCGAGGATGTCATTGAAATGGGCCATTTCCATTCATTTACCAGATCTAAATGTCTCGGTCTCATATGTGGTGTTCAGAGTTTATGTCTTGAAGCCCCAGGGACTGGTTGGCTGCATAACATTACATTTAGCAGACAGTTCTATCCAAAGCGACTTCCAAATCAGCAACTGGGGGTTCAGTGTCTTGCTCAAGGACACTTCAACACACGGACAGGAGGAGCCGGGGACCAAACCGCCAACCCTCCAATTGATGGATAATCTGCCCTACCTCCTGCAACACTACCGCCCATGGTTCAGCATCCCACACACTGAGTCAGGTTTCAAGAATAAAAACATGAACTTCCACTGCAGGACTGATTTAAAGATGGATACAGGGACATTCACAAAGATGTGTATGTAGAAATGTTTTACTAGATGGTTGACTGTCAAGAAGGTATAAGTAGGTAGTGAAAAGTTGCTTGCTTCTGGAAATGAAGTTAATCTGAGCAGTGTGACTACCATACAGTTAATTTGTGGGCCTTTTAAAGCTGGCAACTAGATGACTAGCCAGCCTCAATATCAGACGTGTCTTTTTCTAGAGTTAAAGTAAACCTCTGTAGATGTTTTTTTTTTCCTTTGTTGAGTTTAGGACAGTCAGAGGTAATGTCAGACCTCTCTCTCTCTCTCTCTCTCACCTGCTGTGTTCAAGTCATACCTGCTGATGCAGAGTAATCCTTTTTAATGCCTTTTTATATCACCTGTGTTTTGTTTGTGTCAGGTGTCTGACCCATACAGAACAGCATAAGGCAATGAATAGGACACTTTATTATATATATATATAAATATATATATATATATATATATAAATATATATATATAAAACACCTTTATTCTGCTTACTGTATTTTCACTGGATTCAGAGTTCCAGTATTTACTAACGGTAGGCTAATGTGCCTTTTCTGGACATAAGTACTGTCTATGTACAGCAAATATATACTGGATGTGTACAAAAGCAGCCAAACGTCCCTCCATCCTCCCTGCAGGCAGCTGTGTCGGGCTGACTGGGAGTGCCACACAATGATCCACTCTACTGGGATTTAGCCAATCCCTCCTCTGATCTCACCTGCTCTATTTCCTGTCCACCCCTCTGTGATGTGATCACTGACGGTTAATCTCAACATAAACATGCTGATGTGAAATGCAGCCGTGTGCTTATAGAGTACAGAAAGTGGGAAGATCATTTGTGTGAATGTACAGCAGCGTATAAACTTGCATGCTTAACCATGTGATCATTTATTTGCAGTCATTAGACGTTTATCTGCAGAAATCATCAGGGATGTAGATTTAATATCTCAGACAGATGATGTGAATCATATTTTAATGAAACAGCTGATGCACAATGCTCACCTCAGCTTTAATTATGTGGTAAAGCCATAATTAGGCTTTTAATATGTTGCCCTAAAGTTATATATTAATATAATGGCTGTGCATCATTTCATTCCATCAATCATTTCTCATGTCTACAATGCAGTGTATCTGCATCCTGTAAATTTGTACTTGCCTGGACTGTTTGTTACCAAACGGATGATGTGTCAAAGGGAGGAGATCTTTGCTTTAATAAGGGGGTGAAAGGAGGTGCTGTAATTTTCATTTTCTGTTTGTTTCTACATCGGACAGCAATATTTCTTCAGGATGTCATAATTCTTGGTTACAATTGTGTCAGCAGCTTTGACAGTGTGGCCTTGGCGTGCTGCTTCTGAACAGCACTGGCGTAGAGGGAGGAGGACGCCGGTGGAGTTCTGTGTCCTGGTTCTCTCAGTGTGCATTGAGCAATAAGTCAGTGTATCACTCTGACAGGATAACGGCATCTTTTGGAGGTGAATACCAGCAATCCTTGTGATGTCTGTCGCCTTGGTTATTTCTACAGTAGCAGAGAGTTTGTAGAAACATCTGTTGTCTGCTGAAGATGTATACGGTGTCAGTTCGCACCATTTTTTACCAGACAAAGCTTTTGTCTATACTTGACCATACATGTTATGCTAAGGACCTTTATTTCTAAAATGTTACCATCTGTTGAGTGTTGTTGGGGTAAAAGGATCCAAACTGTGAGATCTGAGTGCACGATCTTTCTTTTTTCATGATGAAGGATTATTTTCTCCCTGAAGAGGAAGAGATTGGATTTTCAGACACTTGCACATAATAGAGTTTGCATTACTCGGCTGTAATGATGTATTGATTTCTCAAAACATTAGATTGTTAACAATTGATTTGGTCTGGAGAAATGTTTTACTTTAAATTGCTTCTATTATGCTTAAGTGTGTGATTATGTATTTATCTCAGAGGGAGTAAGCTGCAGATGCTTGTACAACAGTCAGCCAGCGGATTCTGAATAATCAACTCCTCGCCTTAAATTGAGATTTTATGCTGTGCAAGGCTCAGATGACCTTTTGAGCATGCGTTCCAAATATTCTCTGCAGATCATGGCTTTTGACCAAAGCCTCTTCTGTAAGGCTGTACAAACTTGGCAGCATAATGTTGATGCTTGATTAAAGTACATTGAAGAAAGGAACAAACAACAACAAAGAACAAGGAAACAATAAATAAAATCAGTCAAAGCAAGCTTTCAGAGGCTTTGCAGAAGCTTTTATGGCAGCACATAAGAAGCTGACTGTGTTTTCTTCTCTCCTGTCAGAGAGGTTGTGAGTGCTGCTCACTGTTTATGCACGTCCATGCTGAATTGTATTCTGTAGTGCTGTACACTGAAAGAGACTTAAATAGATCTCATACAGAAACATACACGCTGCATCATGTGCTGGGTGCTGTGCCACAGATGTGGAGAGGATCTGCTGTTGTGATGAGAAGGCTCATGCTGGCTGTGTTGAGGGTTTGGCCACAGTGTCAAGAGTGGATATGATGCACAAAGAGGTTAAGAGAGACACTGCAGGCAGGAGGCCAGGCCCTAACCCTAACCCAGTTCCCTTACCTAACCCTAACCCAGGAGGCCAGGAGAGAGCTACACATTACCGACTGCATACAGAACACACACACACACACACACACACACACACACTGTGCTTGCACTGTGAATTAGAGGATAATTTCACTGCAATCGTTGTGGATCAATTTATTATCCGTTAGTATTCTGGTGAAGCGTCTGATAATGTTGGATGTCTTTGATGAGATAGACAAACAGAGAATAATTAAAACAGAACATGCTATGGAAACGTTTTATGAAGTATAAAATGGGGAGATGATCGGACAGACATACGGACCAACAGGTTCTTTTTTTAACTGCCTCACAAGCCAAACTCAGCTGCCTGTTTACTATCATCTGATATCCACCTAATGCATGTGACTCAATCCTTTGCATGCATGGGTTTTTTCCAATTCTGTTTCCGAATAACCAAAACAATCATTTTGGAAACTGTAATTACAGCCCTTTGTTTAGGAAACAATAGCCTGAACTGAACAATCCTCCAGCAGCTGTATTTTCACAATAATGTCCGATGCTGGTACAGCACAGCATTTTCCAGCTTTTAAAACAAAGGCTAGTGATAAACCCAAAACTCTTCTATTTGTGTTTTTTTTGAAAATACCACAACCAGTGAGATTAAAATATAGGTGTGACATAGTCGCTCTAGCATACACACAGGCTGCCATGGAGAGAGACAGGCTGAGACAATCACTTGTGTTTTTCTGTTATTTATCTCAATGTCAATTTCCATTTGTAACAAGTCTTGCACATTGTCTCTTTAGAATGCCTTTCAACTGAAAGATGGATGGCTGTGCTCATTCATTTTAGATCTCTGACTCTGACCTAAGCCAGCGCTCTATGGCCTTGTCCCCAAGCTGCAATAAAGCCATTAGCCTCCAGTAAAATACAACATCACCTGATCTGCCAGCTCCCTAATAGTGAGTGACTGAGGGTGGAGAGGGTCTGTGGGAAAGAGAGGTGAGGGATAAGAGATGGGAGGAGATGAGACAACTTAAATCCAAACAAACACTGACATACATTAGACACTATGTTGTTCATGGTTCAGTTACAGCTCCCAGTAGCCTCAGGGCTTCAATATGTTATTGTTTCAGCAACAAGCAATGCAGGATAGAGAATTGTGATTTTCTGTCTGTCACTTTACAGGAAACAGAAGATTCATAAAGCTCAGTTATTTCAGCTGCATTCACATTCTTTAGGGACTAGTGAGTTTGAAATGAAATTTCATCTCTGTCAAGTCAGATTTAGCAGCAATTCCTCACCTGTCTTGTTCAACATTATGTCTTTAGATCGTGTTGTTCCCTGACACAAAGGAACAAAGGTGTGCGTCTAATGACTGACTGTGTTTTATGTAGCGGGACTGTATTTCTCCTTTTCTGTCCAACACAGTAGAAAGTCTAAACACCCGAGGTTCACACTCCACAGGTTGTGTGACATGATGTTGTCAGTGTCAGGAGAGGCTCCAGGAGTGGATTTCACCCACAAAGAGATTCAGAGAGACACAGCAGGCAGGAGGCCAGGACAGAGCAACACAGTCCTCTGCCAAGGTTACACATCTACAGTACACAGCCACACACACACTGCTGGTTCCCAGAGGTTAGTAAACTGGCTGGTAGAAAGACTCTTACTATTAAAGCAAACAAATTGAATTAACAGCCATGGTAAAGTACAAGGAGCAGTTTGTCACAGCAGGAGAGGCCAGGATGAGAACAGTGGGGGAGCAAAGAGCCATAATCTGTCCCAAAGGTAACATACAAGACTGGCACAGGCAGCGACGGAGGTTTATAATGACAACCTGGGACTGTGGATGTGATTCAGTCCCAGAGGAGAGAGATAGGCTGGACGAGAGAGAGAGAGAGAGAGAGAGAGAGAGAGAGAGAGAGAGAGAGGGAGACGGAGAAACGAGAAGCTGATGATCTATGAAGAAGCTGGTGGGGCAGATGTAGAGGTTTTATCAAGCACTCTGCCAAGGTATTACACGTAACCCTTGGCTGTGCTGGGATCACTGTCTTCCACTTTGCCTCATTGTTCTGATATCTTTCTGGCTTCCCATCTCGGGGTTGAACAGACAAACCAGTCATCCGTTTCAGGAGTTCCGATCTCCTCAGTGGCTCCTCTTTTGGAACTTCGTGCTTCAAAACCTTACTCACAACAGTCATGACCAGTTGTGATCCATAGTTTTGTAAAGATATTATGTAATACTTAGGATAATGCTTTATATTGAATTTCCCATGCTGTTCTGCATAATTTTAACAAGTAATTAGACTGGATGTACAGCACAATGAAACTGTGGGAATATTGTTCATCAGAGACTTGATCAAACATTCAGAATGTTTTTAAGTTCAATACCAAATCCTGGTCCATCACATAAACAACCTAAAGTAGTTTGTCTTTGATTAATTTCCTCTTCATAATTTACTAGTTGCAAAATGTTTGGATATTTACCAAGAAATGAGTTGTGGACAGAAGAAAAATAATTTCCAGTTTCCAGAAAAAGCAGAGCTATACACCAAGATCTCACTGAAGAGTGGCATATGATTGATGAGAGGACTTCTCAAACAAGCAAAGTAACAAAACTATTGGTTATGAGCTCTCATTGTTTCGTGTTGATATTTAACGAGACAGAACTGGAACAAAACAGGCAAACTGCCTGCAGATTTCTGCCTCTGATTACTTTATAACTAAACCCAGACAAAGCACTGTGAATACTTTGACTTACCATATATTATTTAGTATAGCATTACAGATGAAATCTGAGTTAAATAATGTTATCCTGCTAACTGAACCCAGACCAGTTTATCCCTGTTGTCTTCTGCCAACCACTTAAGCTGCATAACCTTGACTGGTGTTTTCACCAGACTCAGCGATCTGTGGTCCTTTATCCAGACAGAGACATTTGGATGCTTGTATTATGTATTTAGATTTTAACTTTGTTTCAACTTATCAACATTTTTTCTAGGTTTGTTATTCATGTAAAGTGAGTCCGCAACGGTCAGTTATAGACTTCCACAGAAATGGTAAAGAAGTGGGTGGAGCTGCAGGACTCAGTCAGGGGTAACTAAACATGGAGTGGGAGACTAATGGGAGGGAGATCATGACAGCCACCCAGAACCACAGTGGGACTCTCTCTCTGTCTCTCTCTTTCTTTCTTTCTTTCTTTCTTTCTTTCTTTCTCTCTCTCTCTCTCTCTCTTTTCTTTGCTTCACTTTACTTTGTGCAGCAGCGCCCAGAGACCAGCTGTAACCCTCTCAGTGACAACAACACATGGATGTAATAGATTTATCTTTGACTTTGACTCAGTACATCAGACATCATTTTTTGTCCTAAGTAAGTACACTTGTCTGAGTAAGTGCAGCCTTTTTCTCTTTAAGCCTCTCAGGAGGTTCATTCTGGCAAATGGTCTGATTCCGAGGCTCCACTCTGACTAATTTCATGGTGCATTTCTGTTTGGGAACAAACATCAAGGGAAAATGTGGAAATAACCATTAATCAGCAGATAGTCTGTGAGTGTTTGGGTGGTACAAAGTGTGCGTAGGAGGAGAGCAGTGATCCACTTATTGCCACACACACACACACACACACACGCACACACACACACGCACCCACACACACACACACACACACACACACACACACACT
>JAVQJL010004634.1:0-16856 GCA_036024295.1 Nannoperca obscura
AGACGTCTCATCAGACCTGTAAGAGATGAATCACAAGTGCTGGAAGTAAGAACATCGCTGCCAGTGGCAGAATCACAAGAGCATTACATCTAACAACAGATGATCTTTGTACATTATCACATACAACACATTCAAGCTAAAATACAGTTCCACTATAAAATCGTACAATATGCTAAACTTCATAGAAACAATGTGACGTTTAAGTCCTGCTGTATTCCCGGTACAACCAAGTCTTTAGTCTTTTCTTAAAAGTGGCAACAGGTTGTTTCTCTGATGGACGCAGGGAGATGGTTCCACCACTGGGGAGCCAGACAGGAGAAAAGTCTTGAATGTGAGCGTGCGTCCCTGAGAGATCGAACCGCCAGGCGCTTCTCAAAGTCTCGTTGTGTTGTGTTGTGTTGTGAATGTGTGTTCTCTCCATCAGTGAAAATACACATGCACGATGTGTGACAGGTGTGTGCGCGACTTAGCCCGTGCACAAACAGCTGTGTGTGCCAGACCACAGAAGTGATTGATCCGCCGGCGCCCGCAGGTGATTGGCTCGGTGCTACGTGTGTCAAAGCGTCTCTGGTCTCCTTCCTCCACCAACCAGCCGCATGCATTTGTGTTCAGACTGTATTTGTGTGAAGTCGTCATCATGCTTTAGTTCTGTCCCAGAGTTTCTTAACTTAACTTAACTTATTTTCAGTTAGTAACATAACGGTCCGTGGATCTTCTGGTCATGTGGTTTTCCTTTTACAAACAGATCAAACGGGTCAGAATTTTGGGGTTTTTTTTGTGAAAATCAAAAAGGGACAATACATTTGTGTTTTTCTGTGTATTGAAATTGGTAATCAAATGACTCGAAAACAGAAATTAGACTTTTGCTTCTCTAATTAATTTTAATACCCACGTCAATATGAAAATCTTCCTGTGTTAAAGTGGATATCGGGGATGACACCCATGTGCAGACTGGAGCAGTGCAATGGTTTGTTCACAAACACAAAATGAGCTCATGTGAGATACAGGTAGGCAGGTATCAGGTAACTTGCAGGTCCAGGTCCAGAGACACGAGGGGATCTGGGGCAGGTGAGTATTGGGGAGCAGGTGTGGATAATGAAGGAGTAAGAGCACCACGAGAGCAGGAACTGAAATGAAGAGACAGACAGAAAAGACGAGGACTAACAGGATGTAATGTTTGTTTTTAATACCCGTTTCCGAACCCGTTACCTTCATAGTTTTGTTCTGTTGTAGTTAGTTTTAGACTTGTTTTGTTCACTATGTTGGATTTAAACTGTCTTGATGTAATATTCTTATAACATTGTGTATAAACGCATAATTTAATATGATTTAGTATTTAATCATCTGTCTCTTTGGCTGTTTGGGACCTGAAGAAGATCTCTTTCATGCTGTGTGTGATGCATTTCACATTGTATCCGCCAGTTAAAAAGGGGTTGACCCTCATTTAGACACACATTCGCGAAGTTCAGGACTTCTCAAAACACATTGAAAAACTTTTCTTGTAATTGAGAAAGAGTTTGAACAAAAAATGCTACTGAGCAGAAACGTTCTGCCTTTAAATTTGAATTCATTTGAATGAGGATTCATATTTTAATGCATGAATAGCGGCCAATTAAAAAGTCTAATTTGTCTATCAGCATATGCAATTAACAATAATTCCGTGCAGTTGTTTGGTTTTAATTGTCATTGCTCCAGGTCCAAAATAGGGCTCGCAGTTACAGCTTATGGGTTTCTCCATGAGCACAGTAAGTTTCATATTAATGAGTCCTGGGATGCGAGAACAGTTTCTAATTTGGGATCTGGGCTTAAAGGTCCCGTTCATCTGTCCAGGTCACAAAATGTCTGCAGCCAGTTCCAATAATTAGATTCTTCCTGAGATTCTACCATCCAATTAAATCCCCCCCCCAAGAAAAAGCTGTTATGTGCTTTTGGTGGAAAAAGTCAAACAAGGCTTATAGATGGTGAGTTTTCATGACATGAGGCATGATACCCGGGTGTACTAAAAACTGTGCTGACTATGGATCAATATTGGTTGAGAAACCTCATTAAATTAGTCTTCTAGTCACTCGCTCTAGTGGCTTAAATGCTTAAAGTCACACATTTTGGGAAAACGTCTGTTAGTTTTTGTGCTGCACGGACCTGGAACAATTAAACTTGACACAATTGCACCTATTGGTCTGTTTTTGTCAAGTTTGTGTATTTATTCGGATTGAACCGTACTCTCGCCATCACTGAGAAGGAGTGCATGAACTCAGTGATTCCTCGAGGTTTAAATAAAGTGAGTGTTATTATTGCTGATAGATGATGGTCAAAACTACAAAGAGTCAGATCCAAGTTGTAATAAACTACAATTATTCGACAGTCCTTTGGATTATTTGTGTGGTACGTTTCATCGGGAGTGCTGCAGAAGTCAAGAGTGCTCGTATGTTTGTTTCTGAATGATGGTGAAAGAGAGGACTCCAGCGCGGCATATGGCTTTGTTTAAAGAACGCCTTTTTTTGTTTGAAATAGCCAGACGGAGAGCTGCAACCCTGAAAACAAAGCCAAGTCCTTCGAGGCAAACCGGCAGGAAATGTGGGTCAGCACAAATAAAAGCACAATGTTGATGAAAGCGTCATAATGGACGATTTATTCCTTCTCTAAAATCTTGAGTTTTCTTTCCCGCATGTTTTTTTTAAAAACATGTTTCCAGCTCCATCACTTCCTTCATTATCCGTCTATGATTGGGGGGGGAAAATCTTGTGAAATCATCGTATCTGTGGCAGTAATTGCCCTGGCAGCCACCAGATGTGCTTTAAAGTGCTAATGCAGGAGCAGAGAGAGGGTTGAGTTGTTACATGAGGGAGTCAGCACATCCAGGCTGATAACAAGCCCGCTCCAAAGTCACTTAAAAGTCAATCAATGTTGCTTAGGGAAATTTCCCAACTTCAGATGAGTGGCAGGAGAGGCATCATTACCTGAAGAGGCTTTTCCAGGTAATGATGTGTTGGGCTCTGTAGCTGATCTGAAGTCAGGTCCAGGTCATTTCTTTAAAAGAGTGCAAATAAAAATAAAAACAGGAAGAAGGGGAACACTTTGGCAGCCACTGAAGGCATGTAAAATAATGCACCTTCTGGTCAAAGCGCCAAACCTTTGTACGACACCCTGGAGAGTTGGTCTTTTGAAGCTTTTACAGCACTTCCACTATAAAAAAAATCCATTCATCACTCCATCCATCATCCCGTCCAGTCATGGGCTAAATCTCAAGCAGAGTTATTTATAGACCAAGTTAAACGCGGCATGTGTCTGAACCTGTATTGATTTCCAGCCGCGAGAAACACAAGCTCCTGCATTAATGATCAGCCAATGAAAATTTAAAAAAAGCTTGGTAGTGTCTAATCATGTGTGTGCGCATGTGTTTGTGTGTTAGGATGGTTTTGCACAATGCAAATGAGCGCACAAGATATTGACAATCCAAACAAACAATCTGTAGTTCCCGTCCCTGTCTCGATGCCACCTCTCCACATTAAAAACGCACTGGCCTGAACCTGAAGAAATGCACCATGGTTAATTGGGATTGATGACAGCAGAGGCTCAAAGAGGCAGGTGGATGAATAAGAAGCAGCTTTTCAAAGGGATCAGCTCACGTGGGTTTATCACATGCACGGTGCCACAAAGCAGGGCTGCGACACTGAAGCGTGTCCAATGCACTCAAACTGAGACCCTAAATTTGTCCTGCCTGCCTAAAGTAACGGCTGGTGTCGATACGAGCGCTGATTGGAAATCTTCACACAGAGAATAATAAATCAAAAGCCCAGAAATCAAGGTTTAGGGGTGAGTGAGCAAATTCATTATTTTATTTCCCAGATAAAAGTCTCATAGGTGAGATTGAGATATTAGATATTGACCTGGCCGAGACAAAAACAGCTGTCACACAGTGCAAAGAGTATCTGCAGGATCCAGCTAAGATGTATAACCAGGTATGTTATTCCAAAACGTAAAGAACAAAACATTTTAAAAGCAAAAAGGGAAAGCTAATATCACCAACATGATGTCTTGAGGCGGACTAATACATCAAGTGTATGCGTCACATAGTATTATGCTCTACAATAAAACAATTTATAACAGAAACGATAAAAACAACATGTCTGTATGTTTCAGAGAAATGAAACAGTGTGACCTACCGGCACAAATCTCACATGAGGTGAGTGGATTATAATTATGAGTTATAAATTATGTAAGTGAAGAGAAGTTACTTGTTCAGGACCCGCATGGCCTGAAGAAAGAAACTCCTCCTCCTCCTCCTCCTCCTCCTCCTCCTCCTCCACCTCTCTGGTTTGGCCTTGAGGCAGCACAGCAGAGAGGAGTCTGTTGTCGGGTGACGGAGGTCTTTTGTGATTGTCTCAGCACCTCCTGCACCTGCTGGTGGAAACATCTTGCAGGGCTGAGAGTTCCCTCATTCAGATTATTATGTGACTCCCAAAAACCTAAACAATACATCCATTCATCCATTCATGTAATGTAATGTAATTCATCCATCGAGTTCCCGCCAGCACAAAACACACACGGCCAATAAACTGCGGCCAGACGCACATCACACAACACCATCGCCTCACCTGCTGGAGAGATGAAGTTTGGTTTATGATGAACAAAGCAAACAAAATGTGGCATCGAGACTTCTGCCTCCAAAACTATGAAAAGAAAAACAAACATGGAGGGAAAAACTTGCAGCTCAACCAACTTTATATTTGCATAGCGCCACCTACTGTACCGGAGTGTGTAGAGTCATAGCATTATATCTAAATCATAATTAAGTTTTACAAAACATACAAAGAGCTTATAAAATATGACATTTTGTTAAAAACTAAACTACCGAACAGTGAAAGTATTTGTTGTATATGTGTGTATAACAGTATATATTTATACTGTATACTAAACAACAACACATCATATTTTAAAGGCTCTTTGTGTGTTTTGTAAAACTATATAAGTACAGCTTGAATGATTAATCAATTAACTGAGAGACAATTAATTGACAACTTGATGATTGTTTCAGTAATTTTTTATGCATTTCATGGATCCAGCTTTTATTTTTAATTATTCTGATCATTTATATTTATTTTTAATCATTTTAAACTTTTAGAGTGCATTGAATACTTTAACTTTTAATATTTTTATTACATTTAGTACCTTATTTTCTTTTACTTAAGTAACTTTTCTCTGAGACATTTTACAGTGTGATATTAGTACTTGTACTAAAGTAAAGGATCTGAATCCTTCTTCCCCCGCTGGCTTTTAACCACCTGAGGATTCACCGACAAATGTGTCCGTAAACTGCTTCAAGCGTCTTCACGTCGCTGCTTCATAAGAGTGAAAGCAGCCTCGAGGCTCCAGTATCTCTCTCTTTCATGCACACACATCTGCATCTTGTGCAAACATTATCACGTCTGCGTCTATTCATGTCTTCCCACTAAGCGAAAAGTCTCTCTATTACAATGTCAGCACTTTTTTTAAAATAAATTTTCAGACCTACATTTAAAATAAAGACCACAAGAGGCATTTCAAAATGGAGGCTGTCTGTATTTGAATTCTCACTCTGAAGATAAGCCCTATGCATGATTTATGGAGGTGTGTTGTTCTGGCAGAACTCAAGGTGAACACTGACATGGAAATAGTAAGAGATGTTTTAACCTACCCCAAATATTGCAATCATTTGAACATCGGAGGATACCACACATAATGTTGAGAAGTGTAAAACACAGCTGCAGTGTGCAAAGTTGAATCTGATGTTGTACAATTGAGTGATGAGGAGCAGGAAATACGAGCAGCAACACACAACACCTGAAGGTGCAGTCACATTAACTTTCTGTTACGCTGCCGGTCCTGGAAAAAGGACAGGGTGATGTAATAAATACTGATCAGCACAATCACAAACTGTAGAGAGCGATGCTACACTTTGTAGGCTGGTATTGTACTAAAACACAGAGATGCTAGCATGGCTGTAGACTTCAAGTCTTGCTTATACGTGCTACGTTGCTATGAAGTGACCCTTTCAGTTTGTTAGACATACACTAAAGGCCGGTTTATTCTAGAAAGGAAATGGCACGCACGACAAATCAAGTGTTTATACAGAGAGGAGGGTCGACACGATATCGTTTAGTCATTCAGTCTGACACTGGGTTGTTCACATTAATGTGAAATGTGTCAGGAATGAAAAGAGAGAGCTTGCGTAAAGTGGGTGTGAATGTCGGGTCGTCCTAAGTGACCTCTAGTGGCATCTAGGTGATCTGGAGTTTAAGAGGCCTTGTAGTTACGGGTTTAACCTTTAACCTTTAAGTGCAGCTGAGGTAACAGGCCCAATGTGTTGTCAGCTCGCTGTGGACGCCTTAAACTGCCTCTCATCATCTTCATCCTGTCCTAAACCTATCAACACGTTCTCAAATAACCGGTTGGTAAATGCAGGATAAGTCGTTATTTAAAAGTATTTAGGAAAGATAGTCCTCTAAAGACGCTTGTCGTCTTCTGCGTGTACAGAGCAGCTGTCTAATCACGAAGTGTATTTCCTGTACTCATTAACCAGGACAATCAATCACCTGTCATTTCTTTCACAAGCCTCTCACCTGTGATCAGCTGCTCTCTGAAGCCCCTGCTTCTGGTAAAAAAAGAAAATCCCCACGGAGAAGCGTCTCTCAGAGGACAACACAGACACGAGCTAATTAGCGGCTAATTAGTTCAAACCACTGGACTGAAAATGTTAACAGCGTGTTTAACCACCACATTAGACTGCTGTTCCAAAAACAACACAACGACAGGAGAGGGTGCACCTGAACTCAACGTCTGCACACATACTCTGAATCTCACCCTCTCACCCTCCCCTTCCGACCTATGCAGAGGTTGGCAGAATTAAAGACCAGCTAAATTTATGAGGGAAAGTTATGAATAATGTTTACGTATTAATCATTCATGGTGGCCAGCCAAGCACACACACTACTGCTCCCCTGGAAATTACAGGCTCACCTCCACAACATAAATTATCCATCAGATTTCAATCGGCTTTCTCTGCGCAGCAAGCCAAAGCCAAACTATCTCTACGTAATACAGATGCGTGCAAAGTCCGGCAGCTCACAGCGAGGGCCATGCAACGTTAATGCATCACCGACAGCTCACAGGGTGGAGATACAGCCGTTTCAACACACACTCGATCATCTTTTGTTTCACAATTAAGCTGCAGTGTGCGGAGAATGGAAACAATGCATTGCTTATTTTGCTGCAGATGACAGATCTGACTTTGATGGTGTTATTAGGGCAAATGTTTCCCCCAAATTAACACCACATTTCCCTTAAATCCCCTCTTGCTTCCCCATCTTCCCCTCCCTGGTGTTTCAGGCATTACAGAAGAGAGAGAAACATGTCGGAGGTGATTTCTCCATCTGTCTTTCACTCCTTCAATTATCCATCCCTTCCAGAGACTCTGTAGGCTGTCCTTGTGTTTACAGTGTACGATCAGCCTGTTCTGCACTCTCTACTTCACACTGTGGCTCCGAGGTCAAACGAAGCCTCTCTGACCTTCAGACTCTGATGTTTCCAGTGAAGTGCTGAGATATGTAGATGTTGACAAGGACTCACAGACAGTTCCTTTATCTTTTTTGATTGATACCTTGGGAACAAAAACATGTGCACATACTTTTTAAACGTTCAAAGGTTGTATGTTTCTGGGTGTTTTCAGATTTTGCAGACTGAAAAAAGAGTCACAAAGAGGAAGATGGTGAATATTTGTTGAAGCTTTTGTGTATGGAAGCCTATTTCTGCCAGGAAAAGAAGAAAAACACATGTAATGTTAACATACATTTAAAAAATATGAATTATAATTCAAACGGATAAAACACTAAATAAGTGTTCCTCAAATTTAAAATCTGTTTTTCCTCGCCTGGACAAACAACTTGTGGACTGTGAAAACCAGATGTTGTTTCCTATCTTGGTAAGACGGTAACTTTTCTCTTAGACAAAAAAATCAATGGATACAATTAAAATAAGATAGAATTAAAATCTTGAATACGAGCAACAAGAAGAAGAATCTCCTGCAGGAGGCCCAATGTGTCGGTCCTCATGTGTCAGGACTGTCGTTTCTGGATCTCTGGGCAAATGTTGCTGTCATGTCTGTTCTGCCGCGCACACATGGAGGCCACGGGGTACATACAGTGAGCTAGTTAGTTAGTTAGTTAGTTGTGTTTATTATCCTTCTGGAAATTCACTATCAGACAAATTTAACATTTCACATTTGACAACAAGGTGCTCCACAACATCACCAACAATCAAGAATTAATTCAAATCGAATGCAACTGAGACAAACCTCAATGAAACCCACGTTTTCTATTCTCCAAACACACGGTCAAGTGCAACTAAAACGTGTAAATATCTCACGTCCACCGTGTGGGAGGCCGTGTCGCTCACAGAATAAACAAAACGTGGACACGACTCTGAAATGTCTTCCCTCTCGTTACACACTCACAGTGTGAAGCATCCCTGGCGTTATAATTTACAGGAAGAAGAAGGGACGACGTGGGTTGATTCAGGGTGACAGTTTTGACATTGAAACGTCTGAAGAGTCAGAAACAGAAGTCAAAAGGACAAGAGAAGGCCGGCTGGGTCGAAGCTCTTTTCATTGCTGGTCTGCGACAAAGCGGCAGAAAGCCAGCTCAATAATTCGTTTCATGGGAGCAAGTGTGTTTAAGAACGATAAGCGTTGCTTTGGGTGAAGAGGAGTCAGCAGATGAGTGTAGCTGCGTGTTATCTGCGCAGAGCAGAGGGAAAAGAGTGCACTGCTGTATTAACTTTGAGAGACAGAGGTGAGAGGGAACGAGGGATGCTGCGAGGAGCGAGTGATAAACACCCAGCTGAGATCAGGATCTGATGCACACATCCCTGCAAACGCTGCTTCTAATTTCCATCAGTTCACTTGTACTGACTCTGAAGGCTGTTTGTGTTCATGATCGGAGGACCTCGGCCTTTTAAAGTCACTGTGCTCACTCAACCGGCGGCTTTCATCGTCTGCCGCATTCCCACAAGAACGCGAGCCGAAGGACCGTCCCGGTGCTCACACAAGTTAGCGTCACCATCGATACACAATCACTATTCACGAGGCGTCGCCACTGCAGAGCTGCTCCCGAAGCAGCACGTGCTTGTCAAGTGAGCCTGACCACCGAGTGATGCGAGGGGGAGGAACACGAGAGGGAAAGCTGCTGTGGCTGCTGGGAAATTGGTCCGAGCTGCACGTTGAGATGATTTTCAAAGAAGCCGTTGAACAACAACACCAGACTGTGGCTGATTGGACAGATGCTTCGGTGTTAAGATAAAGTCTTTTCACTGTCCTGTGATATTGTTGAACATTGGATTAAGATATTCAGGTGCACGTTAAGTGTGCTTTAATTGTGTATTAATTTTCCCTCCATTTTTCTCTTCACTTCCTGTTACTGGAAGCATTTTCAGAGTTTTGTGCACAGCAGAGGACCTCGTTACTGGAAACATTGGCAGTTGTCATCTTGCAGAAGAAAACACAACTTTGAGGTATAAAAATCACAACACTATGTTATTTTTTAGTTTCCTTTACTGCCCCGTAGGGCGGCACCGGAGTCTTCAGACAGACATCTGATCCGGTGACGCAGAGTGGTGTGTTTGGGGAGGCTGAACACCAGACAGGCACCAACATTTAATTGCACTTTTAAAAGCCTCAAAAACAGCATTAACGCCACCCTGGGACTCTTAACGGCCCATTGTTCTTAATCGAATGATTAAATACTTTAAGGTGTAAGCCTCATGACTTCATTGGGTGCAGAGAAGGACCTCCATCCTATTAGGGGCAGATACTGACTCAATACTGTGGTTCCAGACCAACTCCACTAACTATTGTATGTTTTTGTTCTCATTAATCGTTATCCAGATGTTAAACTTTGACAGCAGACATCAGCAGACACTCCCACTCTGGTATAGTTTGTAAAATAGCAGTAAAACATGTCCAGATGTCCAGAACGTCTTCATCACGTCTGCCAACCACTTTACCTGCTATTATCTGAGCATCTTGAACCCTTTACTGGATAAATCTGTAAAATAAATAAAATATCAAGAGATGACAGTGGTGACAGTGTGTGAGTTTGTAAAGGCATGTGGTCCTTTGTCCCCTGGACGAGCTGGTCGTGCAGCGCCTGAGAGGTTTCATGTGAAGTCTTTTCTTCGGAGCCGGTGACCTTGTCGGAGCTGTTCTTCTCACAGGCCGAAGGTAAAAGCGCTCGGCGGGTGTCGGCAGGCCGATCGTTCCTCCTGCATGTTCTCTGACAACACAAAGAGCAAAAAGGCCTTTTCATTCACTTTAAATCCATCTGTAATTAGCAGCTTGTGAGCCAGTCAGGGACTAGGACCGCCTTCTAGGTGCACTCGTAAATCAAGTCTGGAATCAGGAAGAAAAGCTACATGAACTAATGCCAACACTGAAGCTGACTCCAACTCAATGTAGTGGAGATCAATTTAAAACAATGCACTTCTATGACAGAGAGAGAGATGGCGAGCCAAAAAGAAGAAAAGAGGACTAGCGGGTGCGAGCTGATCCAGACTCAGCAACAAGTCCGGCAGAGGCTGATACCAGAGCAGGTGGAACACAAACTCATTTCAGCAGCACTCGTGTAAATGACTCATCAAGAACTGCAGCAACCATGTGCAGCAGAAGTTCATTTAACATCCACTCTTTATTGTGTTCATCTATCACCTCTTGGAAACCGACTGTTTAATTGAATTTCTTTACTTTTAGCCAGTCCAGCTTCTTGTGGTGCAGTCACTCCCTCTAACCTGCTGCCAGTAACTTCTGTGGTTCCTCTCGCTGCAGCTGCAGAACGTGTTGCTCTTGTTTCACGGAGCACAGACAGCAGATGTATTGTTTTAATGGGTAGATGTGAATGCTGAAGAAGCATCTTAACTGTCACCGGGA
The DNA here is from genome assembly GCA_036024295.1 of Nannoperca obscura. Classification (NCBI taxonomy): domain Eukaryota; kingdom Metazoa; phylum Chordata; class Actinopteri; order Centrarchiformes; family Percichthyidae; genus Nannoperca; species Nannoperca obscura. The sequence goes on from JAVQJL010004634.1 coordinate 10,955, forward strand.
TGAAATGGGAACATGTGGGAGGATCAGGTCATCTTTCTGGTAGAGATGTTGTAACTTTTGATGCCTTAACTCGTGGATTTGAAAGAGATTCCTGTTGAAACGATTCTTTGATGTTTCTTTCTGTTTCTTCTTGCTGCGATCAGTTTCCATTTTTACAGGAGGCCCCACCCCCCAACCCATCATCACAATCCTTCCTTAGATATGCCTGCAGTAATTTGCTCCTGCTCTTCAGATGTGGACAAGTTCCCATGAATCTGCCCTTGAACGTGTGAAGAGTCAGTATTTTGGATACATTATTTGTCTCTTTCTTGGATGCAAATTGAGGTTTTATTTTATATCTTGTTGATTGGTTAAAGACACTGTGGATATAATTTGAAAATATCCAGCTTTGATGCCCCCCAGTATCAGGAAAGACAGTCTGAAACCAACACCGTAGTCCTATTTGCACGGACTAGTATTACCTGGAAAACTCTGGTACCTAGTTTCCATGTAAATCATCATGTCCCTAATTTGTCTACTCCATTTTTCTGCCTCTTCCCCAGTCGAGGGTTATGGAAGCTGTATTGGCAAATAGAAATGAACATTTTGACAGTTTCCAGTCTTGTACAGACGCACAGTGGAGCAAGAGGCCTAACGGTGTGGTTGAGCACCATCACCACCAACATCACACGAGGTCCTTATATATACTGGTCCTGAATAGGGCTCTAAACTGCACCAGGTCTCATATTTTTTCCAACAAAAAAAAGACTTAAGCCATATTAAGCTATAATTTGAATGGTGCTATATTCATTATAAACTCCCGAAACACCTGCTTGTTGTTAGTGGTGTAGGTTCATTATTTTGTTCAGTATGAAGTGAATAGCGCTGCACACAAAAGACACCGTCACTGTTTGTGCGGCACTGAACGCCTCGGCCTTGACATCCGATGCAGGTTGGCAGAATGACAGATGTCCTCGCCCTGACCTGTGCTCTGAACAAAGTCACATGTGGTGCTTGTGCATTTGGTGGGATAGTTACGGCAGCTTTTATTAACCCCTAAAACCTGGAAAATGTTTTTGGACAGAGGTGTTTTCAGAAGATTTGCCCAGACGCAGTGAAAAAACAGACTTGTGTCAAATAACTGCAACACTGACAGCAAAAAGCTTTACACCGCCTCTCTGACGTAGCAAAACAGGCATTTGAATGAAAATATTATAGAATACTACTTCGTGTAATGTTAATACTAACTTTATTTTTATTAAAAAAACTAAAACAGGATACTCAGAAAGCAATGTAACAGTAAGGCAAAAGAAAAGCAAGGGTTAAATAAATTATAAATAAAAACGATAAAGAGACGACATAAGATAAAAGCAAGTCTATAAAAATGGGTTTTAAAATGGGTAAGACTGATTCTCCTCAGGCAGGTCGCTCCAAAGTCGAGGGGCTCTTATTCATGCTTGTGCATGCAGCATGCATGCATTATGTACGCCTCAGTATGTCTACTTTGTATAGTCTGCTATCAGTCTAAATACTGCAGGCGCTCTCTGCTCTCACGCTCCACACAGCAGGAAACTGGGACTGGGAAGTGTTCTCTAAGGACAGAGCTTTCCTTTGCGTCCATGTTGTTGCTGAGTGGCAGCTGATGTCATCTTATCTGTCACTCATCAGCATGTCTGTCAGCCTCATGCCTTCACAGCCACATCAGGTGACCTTAGACGCTGGTGCCTCTTATTTTCCTACAAAGTGACATGTCCGATTTGACAGTGGGTCGACGTCGGGGGGGTTTCTATCGGGGTATAAGTCTTTCTTACAGACCGAAACATCTCAACAACTATCGACAGACACTGAAGGTAATATTTGTGTTCTTTTGGCGTTCCTGCCGTCCCTTCAGGCCTTTATCTAACCTCTGAAAGTTTCAGCTGTGTCACCTTCTTCATGATACCATCAGCGGTAAACATAATGATGGTGATGATCCTGTTTGCTTTCGTGTTTATGCTCATGTATCAAGATTGCCCGTGGTAATCATTTATTTATTGACATATTTATTTATTAAAATGCTGCACATGGCTCCGACAACATGAATCAGTAGCAGGGTCTCTACATATCTGCACAGACTTGCCAGCTGTTTGGTCACTCTTGGAGACGGACACGCCATCTGTCAGCCTTTATTAGCTTGTTTGTGATCATGTCCAGTGCTGCCAAACGTCAGACTCCTAAACGTAGCCAAGATGAACACAACCACAGCCGATTCAAACAAGGGCCCATCACCACAGAGTGTTTGTGTTGTGGAGTCCTGCAGGTGTGAGAGGCTGACTGGAGGACGCTCACAAAGATTAAAAAATGTTTTAATGCTTCACTTTCACGCCTGTACAAGTAAACACATGTAAACACTGATCCTCCATGAGGTGTATAATGCATTCACGGAAGTCTGCACAATTTGACATCATGAATTACACAAGAGTTAACTTCAGCTAACATCACCTGCACTTAATGTAACATCAACCAGATCGTATTTTTTTAGGTAATTTAGCTTCGTATTTCTCTAACACGCAACAGGAAACAATACTTATTTAGTTTTCTGCCTGACACTCATTCTTCTTTTATGCAGAGAAACAGTTACTGTTTCAATAACTTATTACGTATTAAATAAACGTCTGGGGCCCTAATTATATAAATAAAATTGAATTGAATTGAATTGAATTAATTGGCCCTAATGTCTGCGGTCATTTACAAACAAAGATAATAAACTTTATTTATACAAAACAAAGTTACAAAGTGCTTTACGTGGTTGAAACTGTATTAAAACATTTCAGGATGGCAGTGAGACAAATAACATCAGATGATTCAAAATAATACTAAAATAAAATGCAATTAAATGCCCAACAGTGTAAACGTGTAATAAGTGGTAAAAACAACAACAATAAAATAGAGAAGAATAAAACAGTGTGGTGGTAGTATAATAAAGTTTTGAGAAGTGATTCAAAAGATGTCTGCAGTGAGAGGGAGGGTCCCTTCGATACGAGATACAGTTAATGTACATACGTACAAGAAAATGTCAAATGATTGATTCAGTCAAGAGTAATAGTTTCTTCATGATGCTGTAAAATCTAGCGGAGCATAGGGAACGTACTATCTGCTGCCTCCTGCAATATAAAGCGCTGTTTAAAGAACAATTAAATGTGGACGGGGAAAGCTTTACGACAAGCCATTTCACATTTGTATATTTAATTCAGAGAGAAATCCAGTTCCCAGGCTCTTCAGTCCACCTATCTTAATTAACAGTGGGGAGATAACAAGGAGCGAGTTGCAAATGTGGCCTTGGAGTGGTGACTCACCCATATTATGCATTAGAATAATTCCCTTTTTGTAAAAATTACATATTTCAGCTGATTGCTTTTTGCTCTGCCACCCCTTCATTAGTCCCGCCATACAAATGGAAACGCAGCCCTACAGTGAGACGGTTCTGGCCTATAAACTGTAAATTGAACGGATGGGTAATATGCACACAGATATATTCAATTGCTCATACGCGTCACTTTTATTTACCCACTCTCCTGCTCGCACACCTTTCTAAGAACTATGGATAGTTTGACTTCACAAGCAAACACATTTGATCAGCCCTCCGTCCTCCATCATGTACCAACGTCAGTTCATCCTATCACCAACTTTACACAACCTTTTCTTTCATTCTAATATCTGCAAATTCAGAACACAGCTTAATGAAAAGGTACCAAAGACAGTGACATCTCCCGAGAGGAAAGAGGCTTTTCCACTGTATTAAATATCCACTCACTATGAGAATCGCAGAGACGTAATAAAGCCATGTGTACCTGTCACAAACGTAGCTGGCAGATCAAGGCATTTATGTCTTCACAAGCTTTTATTTTAAGTTGTTTTGTTTTCCCAATGCAGCAATAGCCTGCTGGCTCTAGCTGCACAGTTAGCCTGCAAACATGCTAAATGTTGAGAGCAGTATCAATTTTCTCACGGCAGACGAGCGAATAAGTATCTTTCTTAGCTGGATCTGGCCCTGTGGGTTCAATCAGTGTAATCACAACAAACACCTGGTTAGAAATGAAAAGACAGATAGTAAACAAGAGAAGGAACGATGGTGTCATAACACCATGAGTGGGGAAGTGGAGCGACTGTCATGACTGTCATTGGAGAAAACACAGCACCATTCAAGCTGACAGCATCCTACTGTAGGGAAAGAGAGCAGAGATGATGGTTTATGTTTGTAATGCTTCCAATCACATATGCAAAGTGGTGCAACCAATGCATCAGAATACCCACGACAGATAATAACACACACCTTCCAATAAATGGTGATAGTTACACCTTGTAATGGTGCAAAACCATTTCACAAAGGTCATTATGAGCGTGTGCATGTGTCACAATACTCATAATGCTCCACAGCGTCAAGGCTCTCCACAGACGCTGTGAACGGCTCACCAGAGGCCGGAAATGCAAACCAAGGCAATAAAAAAACCATCAGACATCACAAAGCATATTCTGCAGTGACTGATTCGTCCAGAGCTGAAACCCATCACACAGATATAAAAACGAATGGAGGGGCTCAGAGATGCCATGCTAATATCCTCCAAAATGTCTCTGAGCAGAGCTGTCAAGGATGACAAGCCTCTGGCGGAGTGAGCTCGATGGTCAGCGGGGGGGCTCGTCCTGACCAAACATACGCGGGTGGAAAAAGATGCACGCAGTCAGTGAGACTGCTGTGGTTTTGATGAGGGTAGCCCTTCTGAATATGAACAGGTTGGGGATTTTCTGAAGGCTTGTGTGCAGCATAGTATGACTACACACACTCAGAGAGTCCGTCTAATGTGGCAGCGTGGGTGGGGAATAGTCCAGATGAGGTTGTTTGCGGCCGCAGGCAAAGGGAGGAGGTGGATCACCACCTGAAACATCACTTAGGACACTGTCAGCAGCACAACACATAGGCAGACATAACATATTACACAATATTCCCAGACAATGAAGAACAATGAAGGTATCACAGTCCTTATTACAGCAGAATAAAGCAGTTCTTAAACATTGATTTTGGTGGATAGGGACATGTGGCGGCTGTAACATTAATTAGATCCATCACAGACTCAAACCAGGCAAACAATCACTAGAAATGCTGGAAAGTAATAAACCCGCTAGGGAGCAGTGACAACAGGGGAGTATATATCGGGGCCGGCTGAAGGCACAATCAGAGCCAGGTGAGAGCATGCAGGTGTGGACAGTTAGCAGTGGGAGAAACACGAGGGCAGCAGGAAAGATACGTCTTCAAAAGGAAACAGGAAACACAGACGGAGACTAACAGGACGTTACAGTACTAGATGGAAATTGAAAATCAGTTTCTGTAAATTCAGTTGGACTTCAGGCTACATTTGGATGGAAACCTGGCTACTGTCATCGTTAGCATGTTAGCATGCTGACGTTTAGCAATAACATGCTATATAACATGTTATTAACGTTAGCTACTTGCCTAACACTGAACTATCCGAAACATTTCTGTGTAGGTATGTGCTGTAACGTGAGTTAACGTTAATCCATTCTGGCATATCCATGAGTAAAGATGAAGCGGTGGAGTTGTTAGCGCTGCTTTCACTGGGGACTTTGTGTGTGAGGCCACATGGACACAAATGTTAGCTTTCATCAAAATTAAGCCATTGCTTTATAAATAGCAGTACTCGCTCCAACCTTGTTTACTGTATTGTCTCCATTGTCATGGCACTGTGCTCTTTAGCAGCAGCTCCCCCTGCTGTTCATAAGGTGCCTCTGCGCCTCAGATGCTTCAACCCTCCCTCCAGCCTTTGGGCCACGCCTCCTCATTTACATACAGCTTGAAAAGCCAAACGCCTATCGCCAATCTCCAAATGGAAAAGAGCAATTGGAAAAGATGAAATGGAAAAGGCCAAAT
>JAVQJL010004635.1:0-41334 GCA_036024295.1 Nannoperca obscura
CCCAGTCCTCCACCTCGCCCACAGTGGTTCAAGCGGTGTGAGAGGAAGCAGAAGCGGGGTACGCATGGAGGTGTCTGAGCTAGGCTAGCGGCTAGCCCTCATAAGCCGGCCATCCCCACCATCGTGCTGGCCAACCGTCGCAGATCACGCCATCCAGCTCGAGTGGCTGACATGCTATCGAGCAGTTAGAGTTGCCATGGTAACTGCTGAGTGACTCTTTGGTCAGAATGGTCACTTAATAGAGATTAGAGCTCGAGTGCGGGACTTTTACATATAAATGAACGGCCGTCACATTCAAGCCACTGCCAGACGAGTTCACACAATGCTGATTAAGCCCATCACTGCCAGGTAAATCTCTGTATTTCACAGTATACCCGAGATTTTATATATGGTGTCTGTGGTCTGGTGACATTCCCGCGCTGGGTAGTGATGCATTATACGTCAACCAGCAATGACTGGTTTGCCACTGAGCCATGTAGAGAGAGAGTCATGTCAATAGAAGTTCAAAATTCTTGATTGTCACATGATTTACGTACAACTGAGGAAAGCAATTGTACATTACATTACATTACATTTAGGCATTTAGCAGACGCTTTTATCCAAAGCGACTTTCAAATAAGAGCTTTACATAAAGTGCAAAGAACCATGATCGAAAACAACAAGATGTCTCATCAGACTTGTAAGGGCTGATAATGAATCACAAGTGCTATAAGTAAGTACATAGCTGCCAATGGCAGAATCGAAAAGAGCATTAAATCTAAGAACAGATTATCTTTGTACATTATCAACATACAAGACATTCGAACTAAAAAACAGTTCTACTATAATATCGTACAATATGCTATACTTTATAGAAACAATGTGTCATTTAAGTGCTGTTGTATTCCCAGAACAATTGTAGCGGCAGAGTAGGCTACAGCAACTAGGATTATGGTAGTGATGTGATCATGAGATGAATCACGCCACGCAACAATAATAATGCATGAGTTCCGTATTTCTCATGTGACAGGCAGCTGACTGGTTCAGTCTTTTGTTCATGTTACACGTAGCAGCTACACAGTCTCACTTTTGACCAGAAATTAATATTAGTATTACTAGCATGCGTATATGCAACGTGAGCCATTAGACAAAAAATTAAGTGGTTACACATTAAAACTAAGATATGAGTGGGGTTAAAAAAAATACTGCTTGTTCGAATTCATTGTTTGCAATGGTGTTTTGTATCCATTAAAATTCCCTTTTCATTAGTGTCTTTGTGTGTTATTATTTTTTGTCCACAATCCTGTAGCTGACAGCACCGTGGTTTGATATTATTATATTTATAAAGCGCTTAATGCAAAGTTCCCATATAGTGTGAGCAGCAGGGCATCTCCCAGCACCATGCTGCTAAAAGCTCTGGCTTAAAATTCAGTGCACTGCCACAAAGCCCTGTTTATATTTTCATCACTATCACTCTGTCACTACTTTCAGAACACATTATGGCACTCCAGCCAAGAAGCCACTGTGCACTGTGCAGCCAAACGTTTTATTGTTTATAACAGCAGCCAGTGACATCAAGCCCACAAGCTGACCACCATCAAGTTAGCCAATGTTTTTCTGATGGTGGTAGTAAAACAATAAAAATAAAAGTAAAATTATAAAAAGAGATATGATACTGATGTGATGTGAAACTCATGAAAATGCATCTGAAATGTCCAGAGCTTCTTAATTCCAACTTCTTAAGTTCAGTGATAAATAACAAATTTTGAAAGTCTGAAGGACTTTATTACCATCTCATTCTTAGTATTTGGTTGAGGTCAAGATGGTAAAACAACAACAATAAAAAATACCTGTACTACTAACATTAATAATAATAATTTATAGCTGGTTATTCAAATCATTACTTTTACCTGAATCCAACTAATGCCCCCTGGGACTCTCTTTGTAATAAAGGAACTAGAGTGTATCTAGCACAGGTGTAAGGGAATCAAAGCTTTACCTAAGTCCACTGTAATACCTCTGTTTTGATTGAGGTTTGGGAGACCTACTTTGCTGCAACTCATTGTTTATAAGGCAATAAATGAGAAACATCTGCCTTGTCAAATAATTACCTCTAACGGCCTTGTGTGTGTGTATTTATGCACATCCATGTCAACAGCAGCTATCACTGACAGTAAAGGCTCATTAAACATTGTGAGGTTGGTCTTTGGTTGTCAGGTTTCGTTTTCATCATTTTAATAGCACTCTGAAATGCATATTTTATTGGAATTTCTGACAGCATTTTGGTCTTTAGTCCATTGAACCCTGTTGTTTGTCCACTTCCCTTCAGAATTAAAAGCAGCTGTAATGAATGTGTGAATAAAACAGATAAAGTTAATTGAGTTAATGGTTAACCAAAGGGAGAACAAAATTATCTGATATAGATTTGAATCTTAAAGTGAGTTGGATTATTTATGAGGAGGGCTTTCTAAATGTATAATATAAAACAATAGTACACGATTTAAAGATGTGGGGAGAGGAAAATATAAAGAAGAGGTGATCTGCTGTGTCCAGTATTCATGCATATACAGCTAAAAGGCACTCTAGAATGAGGTTCTAACCTGCAAATTCCCCCCGGACGTCTGAAGGAAAATAGACCAAGCATCAACGTTATGGAGCGTGACAGCAGACTCATGGTCCTACACTTATTTATAGTTTTGATTTAGATGGACTGAAGCAGCCTGAGGTAAGAATCTCACATGAATCTCACATGAATTACACAAAATGTCATGTTGGCTGTGCAATTGTTAATGACAGCAATAATGGTGTCTATCTATTTTTGAGATTACATTTACTAAATAATAGAAATGGAAGCTTTTTATCTGCCTGTCTGTTGCAGCTGAGCATGTACAACAAAATTGGATTTTCTTATATTAAATAGTCCCAATTTTGCAATGAGCACCATGAATGAGAATTCTATTCTTCTTTTCAAACTGCTCACCAAGTTCACAAGTTCAAAACAATTCAGTCATGATAAAAGTTTTACAGTCCTCCCCGTAGTCTTACACAGATTTTTCATACAGTACACTACAGCCTCAACAGGGGAAAAAACATTGGAAGTATCAGAGACTTAGTGAACCTATAAATGTTAAGCAGTGGGAGCGTCTTTGGTCTCTGATGTCACCCGTAGATATCCCCCACCAAGCCTCCCTCTTAAAATCAATAAACTGAACCGTCTGTCAGATTAAGCATGATAGATGACTTCACACAAAGACTGTGTGCCCAGTCTGCTGGAGTGTTCAATCCAAGCTGTAGTAGGGTATATATCCTGTGGGTGATATGCCACTCCAAGATGTTAGAAAGTGTGCAATGGCACAAATAACGAATGCACTTCGTTCTTTAAGTTTTCTAGTAATGACGGGCTAGCAAAGAATAATCACCCGGCTGTGGAGAATGCTCATTTTTACCTTCTATACTGATGTGCTTACTGTGTGCCTTCAGGGGCCCAACAGCTTGAAGGAATCACAGAGTCTTTTGCCTAGTCGAGTTGAAAGGTTTAACTTTACATAATTTCAAACCTGACTTTCAACCTTCCCACTGTGGGCCGTATAAGGAGAAAAACACAGCAGCAGTTCATTAATTATATTTCTTGACTGCAGTTCCTTATGAGCAATCCAGAATGTTCCGATATAAATGTTAAAAAAGATCTTTCTTTTGAGCTCACACTGTAATAGAAATAAATGAATGGTACAGCAGTGTTGGGGAATGAAATTGCTTTCTGCACCAGTACCTGATGCCCACGAAAAGAAAATGCACATTCACAGTACAGTACATAGCTACTTAGAGTATCAAACGATATATGGACAACAACTGATAATCCTCTAAGTACTGCAAAAAAGACATAGGAAGGATGTTTAAATACAGAAAATATGTTTTTAAAGACAAAACGTAATGCCGCCTGAATTATGTAGAAAAGGTCACGTTTTACAATCAAGGCTTCAGCCAAAATGTTCACTGAGAAAATATTTCCTTTGTTTACTATGGTGGCCCTGAGGACCAAAACACAACACTTGACAAAAAAAATGTACAAAACAGCAAAATAGAAAACATAATAACAAAACAGGAAACACAACATGGAAAATTATTCTTGTTTGTGATTGGACAGAACCTGAGTCAATTCAAAGTTCACAGGAAATCAGGGTTTGGTCAACAACACTGAACACCCAGAGATGTGCAGAGCTGCATTGACTTGGTAAGCCGTTTGTATACTATTACAGTATGCGGTTGACTTTTAAGCACAAACATTAACTGCTTGTTAAAAAGCGTTATTTTATATTTTTCAGTTTTCCCAGGTTATTATGTGAGCTTTCAATTAAACAATCACACAAACGCATGCAGTATACCCAGTATCTGTGTATACTGCATGCGTTCCATACATGCATTCAGAACACATTAGCGTACAGCAGTACTACAATACTGCACCAGGCTGCTACAGTGCATATGATTCATACAGTTAAAGTAAGATGTCTGCCATGGTTTCTGCTATGGTGCACAATTTTTGCACAACCCGCAAACAGAGAAACAAAGCAGCCAGTCGTGCACCAAAATAAATCTTCCAATTTATTTTCAGTGTTGGAGTCCACTTCCTAGAGACAATGCACTGTGATGCACTGTGCTCACTATCTCAAAAATCTCTGTTACAGACCGCTGATCTTTTCTTATGATCTCCCACGGTATTTCTATATCTATGGAGACTGGACGGTTTGAGTTTGTTATGAAGCTTTGGCTTTTTTTCCTCATTGGTTGTTGAGTTTATTTACTGTTTCACTCCAGCTCTCCCCGCTGTCAGTTTTCATTCACAAATTTGGAATAAATTTGAATTAAAAATTCAGCAAGCCACCTGTGTTCAGAGAACCAATCCGCTGGTAGATATCGATCTGTAAATGTCATTGCTGTATTATGTCATTTTGTCTTTCCGTTTGAGCATTGCCCAAATCCACCACTTTTCACCATTCACCATTCATTCATCACCATTCTGATCTTCACTGGGAGAACCTCATTCTATCAAATCTCTCTTCACCTACTTGTGGTGTGTTGATCATGAGAGTATTGTTACTGAACTACTCTTTTGATATGAGCTAGTAGTAACTAGTCGTCTCATAGAGTAACTTGTTCTTTTTGGTCGTGCCTGCACGTGCACATCACACAACAGTGCATGAGTTTTGTTTTTCTCACGTGACAGCTACACAGGCTCAGTATTGGACAAAGATGAGTCGTCGTCATCCTCCCCACTGAAAGAAATGAACGAATTACTAAAATAAAGAGCTTTTTACTAAGCAAGATTTAAGGATTAAGTCACTAAAATGAACCGGTTATGTTATCACAATCACCTACTCCGCAAAAGCTGCGTCTGTAAAGAAGCATCTGTTTTGTGCATGAACAGCATTTATATTTCTGAAAACTGGACCGAGCAAAGAGAGCAGTGTAGTTCTTTAAAAATAAGTTATTTTTATATTACACATCTACAACCCCAGGGTATTTTTCTTGCAAAACTATTACTTGAATGGGTTTTCACCTAGGTCGCAATTTTTTTGGGCTTGATAGAAGCACCACCATCTATCAAGCCAAATCCCAGAAGCTACGTCTTTACCAGATCCCCATGCTCATTTTACCCATACCTTGGTGCAAGTTGTGTCATAGAACTAAAGTTTTTCAAGGGGTTATTATTCTAAAATCAAAAACATTAGATACCTTTTTATGATTTCCATGGGTACACAGCAACCTGAGGGTTAGGGTTATGTATAGTTATTATTATCTGAAAAATATACTTTTTTGTAAAAATGTAAAAATCCCATTCTCTCCTATTTTAAATTCACTATCAATGGTTTTATTCACCTCAGCTTGAGCATTCTAAACTAAAAAGAGTAACTGGTGTCAAAGCTTACCACTACATAATGGTGCCAAAGCGCATGATAAATTCATGCTGAATATTTTGGAGGGTGATTTGTTTGGATTGCTAATGAAATTGCAAATGGAAAGCTTTAAAAGATTTACTGATCAGTAAAGATCATGCTCGATTGTATCCCCTATTTCTCATTTGGAAACTGAAGTAAATTTTTTATAACCTTGGATCATACATATAATTACTAACAACCATCCTACCTACCCTATTGGTTTATTTGCAGTTAATTAGCTTATTTATACCTTATTTGTAACTTGTTCAGCTCTCAGAAGACTTTAAGTATGTAAAGAAAATGTATGGATGTCCAGCAGTGAGCAGACAATCTATGCTGCACATTTTAATTTAGTGCACTTTTTACTTTTCAAAGCCTGCATCTGATGGTGTATTTGAATAGATGTCAGTGTCATTATAAGTGTAAGAAACATGTATGTCAGTTTGTTCCTATGTTCTGTATATTACTGTATCAGTAACGATACTGCATTAGGCAAAATTTACATGAAAGCAAATTAATGTACAGTCAGCAATCAACATGCTATTACACTATTTCATGCACCTTGTGTATTTTTGTCCAGTGCTAAACTTATTATAATAGCCACACTATACTTGATGGGTAATTTGAATTATTTCAGCCCCATAGTCTGCAATTTTCTAAAGGTTACATGCAGAGCAGATGCATTTGTGTGCAGAATTGTGACAAAAGCTGGCATCATTTTAAAGGTTAGAAAATATATAAGTAAGGCATTAACTCCTGGACCCCTTGAAATAAAAGCTTCCCCTCAGAGTGCTTTCTCTGCTACTGCAGGGAGCAGTTTGGTAATATACAGCGTAATTTTTCCCAATTTACAGTAACAATACGTACTGATACATACATGTAGGCATAAGGGACCAAGATGTGAAGTTAATTATAAAATAGTACATTATAAATTATTATGTTCCTAGATTGTTACCTCCTTATTCCCCAACTTCACATTTGGTCCCTTGCATCTACATATGTGTATATCAGTATATGCTCTACTGGCACTCTGTTTTTGTGGCACTCTGTGTAAATTATGCTGCATGTTGTGGGCCATAATCTAAAGTGTTAGCAGCGGTTTTTATCTTAATGATTAAGGCAATATAAAAAGCAGGCATATTCTTATCAGTAGGTGTGGTAAAATGTAATAGTAGGTAGCCTAGTAGTAGGCACATTGTTGGAGAACAGAACATAAGGCTTCCATTGCTTCCACACATGTTAGGAGATATTATGGAGTGACAGTAATGTGCAATAAATTGATACTTAATTTGAGAAATGAAATGCAATGGCTGTTTGAGAGCATATTGATTTATACTTCATGGTAACTGCTTGGTGACAAATTGTAACGGTAGCACTGACAAATCATCTCACTTGACTACACTCAGTCGTCATCTGTGTATAGTGCACGAGTCCCATTAAGATCCACTTTTTGAACCAACTTCCTATTAATGGAATGCTGACATCGGCAAAAAGACATGCGAGTACCGTTTAAAGGAGGATTGGGAACTAGGAGGCTGTGTGATTAGTCAAGAAAAAGAGCCTGAAGTTTAATTAAAGTCATCAGGCAATTAGGAGCCAGCACGATAGTGCTTCACAATGCATTTCTGTCTTGTCCATTACCCAGGCTTAATCAAAGAAGTCCCTCCACTGATGTTATGAGCTATAAATGTTACTACACTATATGGGTCAGTCACATGGAGACTGTTGTTGAAATAGAGCATTTGTCAATTAATTGCAGACACACCGTTTGTTATTTGTAATGCTGAGGTTTTTTTTTAGAAACCTTATGCATCATCTAAATGTAAGAATGCTGTAAGTAATTAGGTTGTACTGATGTATAGATTTACCTTGATGAAATAGGTCACAATAGTTAAGCACTGGGCCTATAGTACAGCACATTTTATTGGGATTCATTAATGAAATGGTTATTGTACCAACATGATATTGAGACTGGGTGTGTGTTAATTTAATCTACTGCAATACAAAGTATTGTTCTTCACATTGTTTTCATGTAAGTGCCTTCTAAACTTTGAAATTGTGTTGTTTTTATTGATGGCCAACATGTATATATTGATGATAGATTGCAAGTGTGTGAAGGATGAGGAACAACGGTTGGGAGGTGCAGACACAGTATTCACATTGATCTGTGATTGCCTGTGTGCCAGACAGACATGCAGTAATGGAGTGTGAAAGTGGAGAAGATGAAAAGTAACAGATGAGGAAAAATGAACTTGACCAAGTACACAGCCGCCGTGAGACCCGGGATTTGTGGTAATGATTCAACTGTGTCAATATTTATTACTGTAGGTCCATTAGCAGTGACTGTGGCTCATTAATATGTGTACAGCAGCTGTGAATGACCTTCAAACAATTACTGCTGTTTCTATTCCAGTTGCATCAGATTGAGTAGGACATGTGAAAAACTAGGAGAAACTAATGGACATATGCAATTAGTCTTTTAGAATCAAATGAGGGCCTCACATGAAATTGTAGCTGAAAAAAAAACATGTCTGAGATTGTATTGGAGCATTGGATGTCTCAGCTCTACTCCAGTTTTTTATTAAACGGCCATTGTTGATTATTTAGTCAATCAAGATAGTTACTAATTACATAACTGGACATCAATAAACCATGGAGATGAAAAAACAGGGTATCATTTATTTAAGCAAACCTTCAAATTTAAGTTTGCAATATATTATCAGAACAAACTGTTCAACTGTAAGCTGATTCATTTTCTTAGCACTTGAGTCTCCTTTTCTGATTTAGTCCTGGATGATTATTTATTTATTATGTTCCAATGGGTACCATGTATCAAAATATACTGCCGTGGGATCATCTTAGTTGCCTGCATGTATAGTATATTTATGGATGGCTCTGATATTAATATTTTATGCCTAGGCTTTGACATGTGCAGACCACATATCTAACCTGGGCTGTGTGCTGTGTAAAATCATGATAAAACAATAAAATGTGCTATACTGCTATCCACATCCACAGTATTCACATTCTTGGGCACTTTGGAGTTGCCTAGCATTTCTGTTAGCGAGTGTGATAGCCGATCACATGCAAACAAAAGCACAAACGTAACTTAAACATAACATTTTGGTATAAGACATATCTAGCAGAAAATACCAACACTGCACAGTAAAATATTGATACGATAATAGTGATAATCTTGACTGTAAACAGTTGATGGACTAGTATGCCGGTTGTGCTTTCATGCATTGTCAGTGATGTTTTTATTTTAGCTTATTGACTGTCAATAAGCTAACATTGCGGCTGCTGTTGCTGCTGGCTATTTGCTCAGTTTGCTAGTTTTTTTAATGCTGTGCTTGTTGCTGGCATCGCTTGAGATTCATTTTATTATAGCATGAATTGTTGGGGTTTTATTGCTGTCAGGGAGAGTGTAATGCCTTGTGCCACTGATTGCTAAGTTTGCTCCATAATGGGACTGGATTTATGTCATTTCATATGCATGGTATTGATTTTCAAATTACTTTCGTGTAGCAGATGACCTACATGAATGATGCTCTGTTGGTTGTTTGGTATATGAAATATTTTTTATGATGTTGAAAGTAATGAAATATAATTTTTATACTTACATCTATGGACAGAAATGGTCATGGGCATATTTTCCACCATAGATGATGATGCTGGTTTGGTGTTTTCTCTGCCAGCTTATTGCAAAAACAAGCCTCTTTCAGATGGTAATTGGTATATTAGAGTTATCTTGCTCTCATATTTTTGTCCTTATGATATTGAAATCATGGGAAACACACAGAATTAAGTGCAGTAAGAACATAACTGCTTGAATGGTAAGCAAGGTGCCAGTACTCTAAACCAGTTGACTGTATTGCATGTACATGCCGGATCTGGGGACAAGAATAATATAATAATAAAATATTATTTGATGATACATATTAAGAATTTTCTAACATTAATCATAGCTATCTGCTGGGCTTTGTAGAGTCCATGAATGGACAGAGAATTTAGGAGGTGTGAGCAGAAATCTAAGCACTTTTCCAGCAGCTACTCACAATGCTGCACGTGACGTTTGCCTCCTCTTGCAGCAAGTTTCTCCATACTTTGTATTCAGCTAAGCATTAGAATATTTTTCACTGGGTTTCTGTGATGGATTTACTGTTTTTCATAACTAACAGCTGAACTTATGCTCATTGTTAATTTGGCTTGCTCTCAGGGAGGTGCGAGGACTTTGCTTGCTCACACAACGGTGGTGTTGCATACACAAGCTGTGATGGTGTCAAATTGTTACATGGGCTCTGCACATATTTAACTTAGCCTTGGTTAGACTTACCAAGGCTATGTTAAATGTGTGCACACATGTAAAACACAAATTTAACACTGGTTAGACTAACCAGGGCTGTGTTAAATGTGTGTAGATGATGTGCTGTAATGGAGGTTGCAGATTGATGGGACTCATCATGTGTGTCCTTTGCGTCACCACACATGTGTGGCTAATCCACTCATGTCTTCTGTCTCAGAAAGTTCACCATCAAAAACTCTGCCCATTTAAATGAAAATGACCTGCAGATGAGCAGTGCAAGCAAATCTGAGGGTGAAGGATTGAATGCACATATTTACATATTTCCACTGGGATCACCTTGCTACTTATGTACTGTACTCCTCTTTTGGTCTGGTTCCCATTCAACGATTGTGGCTCATCTTGCACCACAAAAAAACGTCCAGTCACCGATCACGCACAGAGATAGCTTAAGTGATATAAATAGTATATAGGCCCTTCTGGCCTTGTTGTCTCTGCTTGGAGACATGTTGGAGTGCATTTGAACAGTTCATGCCAGAGGCCTGAGGCCAAGAGTCAATCAGCGCCTTGGAGCTCATATGGCAGCAGCCAGCCCTGACATGTTAATTAGTGATGACTTTCCCTTCTGGCTGCAGTGCGAGACAGCTACAGCAAAGGTGAGATACTGTGGGGAAATATGCAGGAAACTTCCTAGAGCGCAGCTCAGTTTTTGATCTGCTGGGATTGTTGTTATCATTGTTCAGTTTCATTTATGGAGATGAAAGTAGAGCTCCTCTGACATCTGCATGGCTGACAGCATCTTAAAAAGGCACAGTTCTGCTGCAAGAGTTTGACTTCATACTCACACTTCAATTTGGAATAACTTCTTTCATTGCATGTTGCCATTTGCATGTACAGTAGACAAACAGTATGTTGTACTTTTTAAGATAAAGCTACAATTTGAATTTTTAAAAATGTAGTGTCCAAAGCTACGAAGCATAAATGAATAAAGACACCAGGTGATTATTTGTATATGTTACTTTTATTACTTTAGTTTTTATTATTTACCAGAATGGTTATGAGTACAAAAATGGAAAGTGATAAGGACTTTCTTGGTAAATGCATAGGGTGAGCAGTCTTCATCTGACTGAATGAGCTGCCGTGTTTAGACACCTTATCCTGTTTAATCTGTGAATCCAAACATATATTCTTTAGGTCTGGAAATGGGTGATTTCTCTCTCTTTGTCACAAAGACTGCCCTGTGCAAGCCAGTGATTGCAGTGATCCCCATAGAGAGTGCATGTCGCTCATTTTAATAAAGGCCTCAAGCCACTCATGAACAAAACTTAGAAGCTCCAGACATGCTGACCTTTTATCATGCAGTCGTTTTCTGTGTGCACTCTTAAGGGGAAGAATGTAAAAGCCCTTGAGACCAACAGAAATTAGCTCTCAATTAAATCAAGTTGCACATTACATTGTCCAGTTCCTGTGGCAGTACATTGTGTTTGTTGCACAGGTAGCAGAAATGCTCCCATACAGTTCTTGGTTATACCATAATTGGCTGATGTGTTGATTCAAAACAAGGATTCTCCTCCCACGCACGCTGAAGGAAAGGTCAACAATGCAATATTTCTGACATGAGGTTTTACAAAGTCATAACTTTACATTGATTACTCCTGTCACTTTACCATGCCATCATTATGCCAGTTGCCTTGGTCTATGCTACAGTACAGTTCATTTACTGTACATACTTATATGCAGTCGGCGTTCCAGTAGTGACAATCAATAAACTAGTTTCCCCACAATGTGGCTCCCTGCTTCTCCAAAGACTGCAGACTAAGGGCATAACTGAATAATGCAGCAAAAATGTAGCCAAGCAGAACACGTAGGTACAAATGTGACTGTGAATGTGCGCTAGCGTGTAGTGAAAAATACGCAAGGCGTGTCATTATAAAACAAAAGTCATTTCCAACTGTGCAACCATGTAGGATTCAAACCGTGTCATAAATTTAGAGAAATTCAAGCATAGGATCAGTATAGTATATTTTAAACAAGAGGTTGAAGAATGTAGTTTTGGGCCAGTCATTGCATAGAGTTATTGCATAGATATACAATGCATGGAGCATTAGTACTCCATGCATTGCATATCAGGAGGTATAATATCAATCGTATCTGTACAAAGGTATGTAAGCACTAAGATGTGAAGAAGGGTCCTTATATTCCAAACAACAAACAAGAGGGAGGTGAAGAGCGCCACAGTGTGAAGCTAAAGCTTTCTGTGTATTCATTCATTTATATCTCAGCAAATCAGGCTCTAATCAAATCATCATCTTTTGTCAATGTTTGTTCATAATCAGTTTAATTCATGGTGAGATTTGTTTCATGCATGACTGTCTGTATTGTTTATGGTAAAATATCCTCACCTCAAGATCCAAGGTCATCTCTAGTGAATGGAACTTGCTGAGGTCTCATCATTTGACTTTAGTACAGAACTTCAGTCACGAGATAAGTAGTGAAACTGTATGTGAAGAATGCAGTGAGATACCGTTGAAATTTAAAGTAAAAGCTAGTGAGTGTATACAACATGTATGTTTTCCCAAGGTCAAGAATGCATATACATGCTCAAAGTTGTATTGTTGCTATGGTTACCTGCAGTTCAGTTAATTTATGGTTCAGTTGTTGATCAGAACTATATGTTTAAAGGTTCCACTAACCCAGACAATTAAAATAACCCCAGACCAATACGTAAAAAGATATGGACAGAGCTGTCCACATACTTTTGTCCACATGTGGGTGTCCTTTTTTTGTTTCTGATGAATAATGATGATGGGACAATCTCACCAAAAATGCATTGTAATTTTGTCATGTGCAGATTTAAAGTTGATGCACATTATTATTTTATTTTGTCAGAGCAACCCTAAACCCGTTAACATTTATTAAATGTGTAGGGATTCAAATGGAAATAGCATTTTTAATAAAAACATGTGATGTCCAGTGAAATTCATGTCTACAACATTGCACCTTGGCAGAAACAGTAAACAGTGAAAAAACACCACAGAATTCGAAATGTTGTGTGCTGTGTTGGTCCTCAGAACCATGAATTGCACACAGTACAAGTGCAAAAGATCAGGACAAAACACACTACATTTTCAAATTCACTTACTGCTTTGAAAATATGTGCCTTGCAACATTTCCCAAAACAATTCCAGATGGCATAACAGGCGAGTAAGAGGCATTTTGAATTAAGAACTATATGCATCGCAGCCTTTGACAATCCCTCTGTTCCCGTTTTACTTTGTAAGTCGTCTGGATGACTTGCTCATTTCATTTAAAATAGGTGGCATATGCTAGCACAAAAGCCGTTATAATATATGCAAATACTACTGCAACATATTCATGCACTGACACATTCATGCATTCTACTGCATCATAAGCTCTAACTTTATACAGTGGTCAAAGTTATTGTTGAACGTCTGAGAAATGGAATGCAAAACAATTGCAATTTTATGGAGGAAGGGAAAAGATGCTGGCAAGTATTTGCTGAAGTTGTAGCGACGACGTGTCTGAAAAATGGGGATAAAATCGTTGAGTTGTCAGATTGCCACCTGGTATAACATACGAGGGAGGAGATGAGCATGAAATCCTCATAAACCAAAATGCAGCAGTCTATCATCAAATTGAGATGAAAAGGAAATGTTTCATGCAAGGTCACAGCGAAGCAAGTGTGACATTAAAAACAGCTCAAGACGTTAATTCACTCTAAATGTGCCATTTATATGCCATGGAAAGCTTACCTGACAATATATGCCTTGTAAAGCTTTGTACAAAGGTCATTGGAAGTTTCTCCGACACCATTTGAAACTTTTAGGGGTATTACTTTGTTAAAGTGTTGACAGTAGACATCAGAAAGACAGTCCAACATGGTGCAGTGTCATTTTTGGCAAAAAACATTTTAATATTTGATCACCTACTAGCAAAGACATGATAGAGTCTGATTGCTGTACACTGCCAACTGATGGCTTCATTTGGGAATACTTACTGTATGTTGCCAGAACAATAAAGCGTCTGGATGTATAGTTATTTATGCGGGCAAGTTCTTCTCCGCTTTGCAGACATCAGCTTCTGTAATTTGCTGGTATTGCATAGAGGTTGTGTTGCAAGCAGACTGTGGAAAATTAGACTGAAATGTATATATTCACTCATCCTCTGCACAGTGACTACGCTTGCTTTTTCCTTGCATTGATAAGGTTTGTGAGTCCCACCTGAGACTTGTTGATCTGTCATAGCCAATGCACCAACGGTGTTCAAAGACATTTAGCCATGGGGGCAGTCAGGTGTGAGGGGTTGGACCTGGGAAGTCTGACGTGTATGAGCAAGACAATACCTGACCTTGGCCCTGCTGTGTGAGCTGCTTGGCAAGGCATGTGCTCCACTGTGAATGCAAATGAAAAGCATGAGTGCAGAAGGAACAAGCTTCCTGGAACATCAAGTCACTGCACTCTGTAGAGGCTTCTTTAGCATGCGGCTCACTCCTGAGCTGTGCTGTAATATCGCCCTTGTTTCCTGATAAAAGGATTTCAGTCCATAAAAGGATGTGGACAAGTGCATCATTTGGGCAATAAAAGTAGGGCAGTAGGTGGACTGAATGATCGATGTAAACTGGGCCCATTAAATGTTTTTTTCATATGTTCTCTTTGGAGACCAGTGCAGACTTTCTGGGGCCATTTTGCCAGAGGGGCCCCACCACTCAGTACACATTAACAATTTGTCAACAGCTGCACTCCATCCCCCAGTGCTGATGTGAGGTCCACTGTACAATACATAGTGCATAATGCTTTAATTGTCCAAGTTTGACCGCTAGTTCTTTTTTTCCATGGTCATTAACCACAAACAACTGTAAGATAAATGTCAGTGCTGTGTTTTGCTATAGCTAGCTAACAAGATTAATTTCAAAACTTACCTCAGTTCCTATTGTTTATTTTATGTTCTGCCAAGGTAGAGAGCTGCAATGGAATTGGGATCATGCAATGAGTCCTACTTTTACAGTTTTTCATTGCATTTCAAAACATTTGTTAAACCTGCATAATTATTTGGGGGTCATTTGGAGGCAGCTAAATCACCTTTTAAGTTAATATGGCCAACTTGTTAGCAAATAGTTGCCTGTTTACACATCTAGCAGATAAGGACCGACATCAGGAGTCATTTGGAGTGTATATAAATCCACTACTCACTCCTCCCCATTTAGTTCTTTTGTGGGGGTGAGCTTTTTCCCTGTTTTCAGTGATAAAGCTCTTCAATGTGATAAGTTGTTTGGCCGTAAAAACCAAAACAATGAGCGGAAAGAGGCTGAAGCAGATTTAGTCATGAGTGACCCCTTTCACATTACACATTTTGATGTTTCTAATATATAAATATAGATTTTTAGCAGCTTTAAGGTATGGTTAAACAGGCAACTAAAATGACTTGCTTATTAACTTTAGATAACTGAACGATGGTGGTCATGGGTTAAATAAATGGATGTTGACTATTGTTAGGAGATGGGACTTAAATAGTAGTCTCCAGTGTCAAAGTCACACATTTTGTAAGCCTGACTATGTAACTCAGTTTCATTCCTAATAACCTCAGTACATGGAAGCAGGTCACTTTTCTTTTGTTTTAAGTGCACTACAGTGATAGTGAATTGGACTCTGCCAAATTTCAGGTGACTCACACAGCAGTACAGTGGCTGAATGCATCCACTGCAGACACTGACAGAGGACTGAATCTCCTGCTGAGATGCTGCTTTAGCTTACTAGCCTGTGAAGACAAGGTGCAACACTGCGTCTACACAGGTGTCGGAACGTGAGCAGCGAGTTAGAGCAGCAGCAGTAGCTTCAGTGCTCCGTCTGTGTCTACGCAGGATTACATTACATTACATTTAGGCATTTAGCAGACGCTTTTATCCAAAGCGACTTCCAAACCCTGGGATTAAGAGTCTCATGCTCTATCAACTGAGCAAGCCGGCCCCAGAATGCTTTCAGGCACAGCATTGAGTACAGGTCATCCTTGTCTTGGCACACACAATCACTGTATTTACATGCATAAAATGGAAGAAAATAGACTTTTGTGTTAGAATAAAAATGTCATGATCACTTTCACTTCTGCTACTGAATGTAAACATACTGTATGTCATTTGAACAAGTGAGGAATGATGTAGTTTGTCTAGAGAAGGTAGTTTTTTTGCATTATTTTTTCAAAAAATGTGTTTGACCACTGTTGTCATTTCTTATACAGGATGAAGGTGGAGTAAAAGTGCTCAAGTTGAAAGTGAGTGGAGCTATAATGGGAAATGAGTGAGGTCACACCTAACAAGTGTGTGTACTAACAAAAATGATTAAGGGGTCATTTGTCCCACCAGTGCGACAAAGCTGAGAGGAGATTCAGGGAGATTTCAATCAAGCATGACTTTATAAGTCCATGCAGTCTTGAGAAGAGTTCTAAACCTGCCAAAATTATTAAAATCACCTGTGTGCAGGCACATTCAAACACAGTAAGTAAAGTCAGTTTTTAACTTCTTGAAATTAGCTTCTTGAAGATAATCAGAAAAGGCTGAGAAACATTATTCTACTAGAAGAAACAAACAAGCTGACCTGCTTGTTGCTAATTCATTCTCATTCTACATTCACATTTTGTCTTTGTTTCCTTTGCACAGCTGAGTTCTGTCTTGCTGTGTCGCTTTACAATGAGAGAATGGAGCCCTGTGCATCTTGTGTGCTCTCAGTTTTAGCCTATTAATCACAATGGTGTTCTGAATATATATGAAGTTAACTAGTTTAGAAGCAGGGCCTCTCCAGTCCAGTTTGTGGAAACCTCTCCCATCTCTCCATTTTTAGGTACTGACATCTGGGGCCCGTAATTGGCTCGACTAATCCAGGGACAGATCGCCCACACTCCTTCATTAAACTTGTAAAATCACACTGTTGTACTGTGGTCCTTGCTATTGAGGCTACCATCTTTGATGTATGTTTCCTGTGATTACCTGAGGTTTTAAATTTGACAACTACTATTTGCAGATTAAAGCATCCTGTTTTCACTTTTAGAGGATGTGATTAGAATAAGCTTTAGACTTTTCCTTCTATTTTAAATGGTTATCTGAAATGCAGTGTAGGCCACAATTACTAATGTGCAAATTTAAAAATGTATGACTCACTTTGTCAACATGAGACAGAAGAAAGGATGTACACTGGTGAGATTCTAAAACCGTATTAAAAGAGTATCATAGAATGGGAGAGAATTTGCATGGAAACAACCGGTTGCAAAGTATTGATTATAATGTGGAATTAAGTTGGATTAGCCATAGGATTTAGAGTTACACTTCAACATTAAAGGCACGCCTCTGGTCTTTAGGGATTAGATGTGGCATTTATTTTTCTCTACATAACATAAGTGTCCTGAATCCAGAGTTTAACAACTTCCACAGGATGACATTTATGCACATACAGGGAGTAGAAAATAATTCCTTGCAGCTTTACATTTAAGGTAGACATGGAGATCCCAACATGGTGTTGATCACCAGGGGAAAAGAGGTCTCGTTTGTGTTAGCACAGATTCATCACCATACAATACAGCAGGACACAGACACACAGTTTAAAGACTGTAAAGAGTTTGCAGGCAGCGATGCTATGATGCCTTATCAGTTAAGGATTTAAAGTTACTGCACCATTGTGCCACAAATTGTTCCTCATTGGTCAGTCTGTAGATAAAGTAGACTAGAATAATTCAAACTATGTGGGATCTCAGAGAGTAGTGAATTCATATCACGTCCATGTACCATTACAATTTTAATTTTATATGAACATTGAAGTGATACTAGAGGAGCTTTGCATTCCATTCCTTAATACACCATAGAGGTATCTCTGAGGGTACTGAAGCAATTTTCACATTTCTAATGTAGACTGAGAAACCATTTGAATGCATTACTCTCACCATCATTTTACAGGACATGACAAACATTTAAGGGATGATCACTTCTGGTAAATATTTGTGTGTTTGTGCATGGGGTATTGCATCTATTAACTGATGCTGATTAAGCATGTTAAATGTGTAGAATTACAAGTATCTATCTGCTCAACACATGAAATGTATACATGAAGATAGTACATGCAGTATATTTCAAATATATTACAATCAATATGTTGTAAAAACTGTAGTTAATGTTGATTGTTCTTGCATGATTGTGTTATGAATCATGTTTTGAGCTTAGCGTGCACTGACGTATACAAGGGACTAGCTAGAAACCTGACCATGAACAGGCTTAAGTTCAAATTACAATTAATTCAAAATCTCACAGGCAGCTAGTAAAGAGAGGTGATACTGGATGTAGTGTTCTTGTGTCTTAGCTAAGTGCAGCAACATGGTGGATACATTCTGGCTGAAGCCTGAATAAAGATAATTTCAGTCAAATCAAGAGGAGTTGAAAGCATGAACTACTTTTTCCAAGTATGGGAGTATGGCACCTTAATAGCCAGGGAATTAAATCTTTTTTTTTGTGGACTGAAAGTCCTGTTTTAGAGGTCATGGATATTAGTCCAATCAGCAAGGCTGCAGACATGGTCATACCTAATGATGAAAGGTGAGTGGAGAACTCATCACATAGAACATATAAACATATAAAAAAGTAGATATGTAATAAAAACCACAACAGTGAGGAAAAAGACTTTCTGGATTTCTTGCAGGCTTAACTTACTAATTTTGTAATGACAAGACAAGCTATTGCAATTAATTTTGTGTAGAAATCAGAAACAGTTAAATGTTGAGAGTAATTTTACGCCATTTAAATCAAGGTAATAATTTACAAAACTTTTCAACAAAATATAGTTTATTTTTTGATGAATGGGCATATTATCTGGGCTGTGCTGATATCAACTGCTCCAATAACAAACTGTGTCACCACCCTCTTCACCATGAAATCAGTTTTACTCACCTAAATCTCCATTATTATTTATTCTTTGTGTTTCGTTCACATAATAAACAGCTTGCAGACAAAGGACAGACAAGGGACCACTTCAGACCAAGGATGATGGTGAGCTGCCACCCAGCATATCAATAGTTTGGTACTGGTACTTTGTATTGGGTTCAGTTTTTGTTAAATGGTGCATTTAACTACATACCCTGTAGTTACCCTGTAACTAAATTTAATAACTGGAGAACTACTACAGCATGTCTAACAATATGAGAACAGTTTGTTTCGATTTGACTTGCCTCAAAACATAGAATAATATTACATTAACTGCACACTTTGCTATCAGAAGAGTATATAATAATATTAACCATAGCCTATAGGATTCATACCTAGTATTTATCTTGCTATATTTTTATTTATTCCCTGGGATGAAAGGAGGCTCTGCACAGAGCTGAGAAAAGGTAAGCTTGCGCCTTGAGGAGCTGTAATGCTGGTCGAACGCAATTGTCAGGGAAAAGACTATCAATATTTTTAATGACTTCAACATTTTCAACAGGTGGTTACACGAAACACAAGAGAGTGACATCTATGGTGGGTGAATTCTGTCGACCGATGGCAGGCAGAGCCACAAGGACATAAACAAGCATCCGGTAAGTCAGAGGCTGACAGTATCCATGACAATACACTATCCCCTGGACCTTGGTTCTGAAGTAAACACACAGATGTACCCTATAGTTATTTTAAACACCCCCAAAATATGAAGGAACAATGTAGTTTGCCTGTTGTTGATAATAAGGTCATTTTAAAATAAAATCCCATCAGATTTATTAGAAGTCATCCATCTTTTCTGAAACGTCCAGAATTTTGCTCAGTTTTATGGGCATGCTGTACCGTGTAATAATAGAATAGGTACCCAGTACACAGTACACATTCTCTCTAAATTTCTCTCAAACGTAACATGTATACTCTAACAGAATAGAATAGTTATCCATTATTTGTAAAATCCCAAATTGTTACCCTCTTACTCTATAACTTGTACATACTGTACTGGTGCACTGTAAGTACAAAATATTACACTGTATCTCCTGAGTAATTATGCTGTATGTTGTGGGCTGTAATCTAAAGTGTTAATGATTATTAAAATCACAAACTAGCCATTCCTGCTGGGTTTAATCCACTTTCACATCTGCACTTAAGGTCCGACAGAAGCGACACTTTTCCCAAAGCTGGTTCCAGAACCAGTTTAAGACATTGACATTACACTGAATTACTTTATCTATCAGAGGAGGCAACTGCTGGCTGTGATTAATCCAAACATCACTTTCACTGTCAGTGTCAGTTCTACTCTGCCACTGCAGCAATCACAGCGGTGCTTGACAACGCAACACATAAAGCAGCCCCCGGATTTGTTTATATTTAAGTCCATAAACTACAGTAACAGTAAATACAGTAACACTGTACTGTCACAAAGCCAGAGAGACAAAGTTATAATGATATCTTAAATTTCGACTCATTGCACTGGAGCACTGGAGTAGTTTAACTAACTTTCAATTATGGGACATTATTCCATTTGCTGTAAACGTGACAGTTTATCACTGCACTAAAACATTTCCAAGAACAAAAGCTGTGATTGGATGTGCATCACGTTTTCTCAGGGGCTGAGGTAATGTCTCGCATAGTCTGACCAATGAAAATGTCAGTTTCAGGGAAGAGATAATACAAAGAACCGGTTTCTGTCTCTGAAAAAAGTCAAAAAATCAATGTAAATAGCTATGGCTTGAAAAATGTCAAATGTAAAATACTAAGAAATAATTTGTTAAAAAAAAAAGTAGGAGTTGACAAAGACCCTATTTACAACAGACAGGTTTACAGTAAAAAAAACACAGGGGTAATTAATAATATTAATGATAACCACATTCCATTATAGTGCTTCAGTTTCAGAGAACTGGTATTTTACTTGCTCATTCACTGTCAAGGTTTACTGGGAGACTTAAATGGAATGGACCAATATTACTGTTATTACTTAGACCTGCGTCAAAATGTCTGTTATGAGAGAGGATTGCCCAATGGACAGTTCTTTAGGCTGAAGGGGTCATCTCAGGTTCGACAGTGGCCTGAATGTTGGAAATACTTCTACGTTGCTTAAATTATCTAAATTATAATTGTTGATTTATAACATTATTTGTTTGATATTTTGAACTATATATATATATATATATAGTCCATGTTGCAACACAATTTAAAACTTTGTTAGGATTCTAGCTATTCAAATGCGGCAGTGGATGTTGCAGTTAGACATCTCAGGACCTGCATTGTTTCTGTCACTCAACTGCTAATTCTGTCAGCAAGGGAAAACAAAATGCTTCGAAAGTGAAAGTATACTGTGATACAATATGTGATCATTGATATATAAATTAGTTATCCACAGCTGATTTAAATGATAGAAAATCATTCTCCTTCAGTTAATTGAATCCCTGTTGTTTTTAAAGGCAGCCACACAGGTATGTTTGATAGACCTTCAGCCTCCAGTTTGAGAACTGACGCACTGACAATACACAAAGTCATCGACTGTGTTTACCTTGATTAAATTGATTGGAAATAACACCAGGTGACTGCAAAATAATCCCATTCACCAGAATTGTTGGTTAAATCTCAGTATTCTGCCAGTTTTTGAAGGGATATGACAGATTACCAGGGCTCATTCAGATCTTGATAGAGAGCTGCACATTGTTCCTTTAAAGCATTGAGAAATTGTACTTAAATGCAAAAAAAGAATTATGCACTGGTAGCCTCTGGTGACCTCTCTCTCCATATTCAGCTGCACATCATTCACACATCACATCTTGTCCTTCAGAGAAAATAAAAAACAGAAAGGAAGGTACGTCACTTGAAAGAAAACATTTAAGTACAAAATATTTTTTTTTAAAATGAAGGTAGAGCAGACAAAACACATCGTGGCTTAACTGTATTAAATCTCTCCTCAAGGTAAATGTTTTTAAGGATTTTTGCTTCACAGACCAATTTCTTCTTTTTTCTTTTTTTACAGACCAAAAAAATACTCACCCAATGTTTGAGGGGGATTCGGAGACACAGAAAGAATGGCAATTGATATATTATTTACTTTATGAATAGTAATATAACTAAACATGATAAATATATAATAAAGATTCAGATTTTATGACAAAATTGCAAACCAGAAACTATTGATCACTAAGTGGTCTAAGTACTAGGATATATCCTTTTCAGTTGCTGTTTAAATGCGGTCTGTGAGGTTTTATATTATTTACCATTAATCAGCCAACATGCTTTTAAGCTTTAATTATTGCCCCCTTTATTTATGTGTTTTAGCTGCATGTATTGTTTTGTTTAATCTATGCACCTTTATGTAATTATTATGTGTGAATGTGGTATCAGAACACATGTACAGATGATGTGGACTCACCTTTAAAGCTGCGTTAGTTAGGCTTGTGAGAATTGACCACAGCAAGTATTTGAAAGTGTGCATGTACACTGCAATGTAAAGTAGCTGTACTGTAGTCTACAACTGTAGATAAATGGAAAACAGTATGCAGTTCTGCACATTATTTCAGTGGCAAAGAGCATGACTAACAGTCTTTCACTTATAATTCAGCGACGACAAAAGTTTTGAAAGTGTTAGAAAGTTAAACTGTTGACAGACGTGCTTTGTTTTGATTACTGTGTGCTATCCTTATCTGTTCACACAAAGAAACAAAGCTGCCCGAGCAGATAGATCCAACGTCAACACTTAAATAACTTTTCAAAGTAATTATGCTGCCCTAATTAGGCAGGAACCTGGTTCCACACATAGAGAAAAATTCTAGGTGAGAACGAATAATTTGATGTTATGTTTCACGCTTCTAAAATAATTCAGATTTGGTAGGTAAACATCCAGTAAAATAATTAGCAAAGGGAATAGTTTGAAATCCCCTTTTCACAGTGAATTGGTGTTTGCAGCTAATACAGGCACCAGGGCAGCAGGGTAAGATAAGGAGGAAAGAATAGAAAAATAAAAATAATTGCACTGGTGATAAACGTGGGTCTTCCCTCTATGTGCCATTGAATTTTAAGTTCCACAGCTTCTTTTTTATGTAATGAATGCTGAGAACAAATGGTCAGTGTTATGCCAGGGCTCCTACAAAACAATGCAACTGTGAATGTGGCACCACACCAGTTTTTATTTCTGTTATTTTGAACATTCCATTTCAGGTTCAAGATATTTTTTTGTAGCCAGTGATCTCAAGAAAATATCAGATGTCTTCACATTGACAGGAAAAATTTGAAAAAAGACACAAAGAAAACACTTATGTAGATCAACCTATTGACCAAACCGGACTATAAGCCGCTACATTTTTTCATGCCGTCATGCCGCCATTACATTTAGGCTCGTCACACCAGACCAATTAAATTACCGAACAGGTCACAGTGGACCAATGAAACCGTTCGAATCACTGTAAATCAAACAAACTCACACTAAATTCTTCAGATCAGTCATTTTGCACGTCAATTCAGAGGGTGCAGCTTATATATAGGTGCGCTCAATATTCCGGAAATTACGGTAGTTAATCTAGGGTTGGGTTAACTTGCATGAAACATAGACCCTCCAACAACACAATGAGACAGTCCAAAAAAAAGAAAAACCTGGCACAAACCTTTTGAAAGTCAAAGAAGTGAATCCTCCAGTTGACATGGTTGAGTGTGAAAGTGGCACCAGGTAAACATTAAGGCTTGTTGGTTTAAAGATCATTCACTAAATCCAGCTAATATAGTTGGTGGAGCCTCTACTATACATTTTATTCACCTCTCAGATTGTAGGTTTGGTTCTCCTCATGTGGGAGATGGTCAGCCATACACCAAATTGCAGATTCAGGCTTAAGGACAAAATTCATGCAGTCCTTAGATAGGGGGATATCATCTCTTTCTGTTCTGTTTTCTTCATTATCTGCCAGGAGTTGCACTGCATATAATTAGGTACTGGTAGAGAAACTTGACCAAACAGAGAGGTAATTGCTTTGAAGGGCTGCTATAAATAATAAAGGGCTGCGTTCTATCTTGTCTTCTTTCTCTAAACACTGGTGCTTCTGCATACATTTCAATGTGTCAGAAAAGAATATTAGCAACACCTTCCCATCCAATGCAACACCACAGCCTCAACAGTAAGCACACAAATTACTGAAGTAGTAGTGGTGGTGTAGGCGGTTTCTGCCCTTCCCTTTGTTGTGTCCATGTCTTGCTTGAGGGTGTAAGATTCATATTGGAGCAGAGGACAGAAGACATAGAGAAGCTGATGTCCCTTTTGTCATTCCTGTGTGTGAGGGACAGAAATTATGACTAGTATTGGTACCATTATACGAACCCCATTGGGAATTTTCTTTGTCACTGATCAACAGTCATTTGGTTTCCAGGACTCTATGCCCACCTACACTGAAACCAACTGTTTGGGGTTTATTCAGACCCTCATATCGACCCTAAATTAGGAAAGGTACATAGTGGACATCATTTGTGGGTTTTTTTCATTTGTGGCATGAGTGTAGGTCAGAATGGAACAATATGCAATTTCAACATGTCAATTAGTTGCTGAAGCAGTGAGAGGTGCCAGCTTCATGCTTCAAAAGATACCTAAATAATATCTCTAACCTCCTTTTACACCAGTTACAGCTTTGGTACATGAGACGTTGCCTAGCAACACTGTGTTCAATGTTCATGCTAACAGCCTCCATCATCATTTAAGTAATGTGAGACTTCTTAATTTGCATTATTCGCCAGGTCTAGGCTGGGGGAGATAGCGAATTGCAGAGGAAGTGATCTAATGCCAGTGTTGTAAGCAACAGAGAGGTGGTGCTAAATTGACAAAAAATACATGTATAGCTACTAAATACAGTATGTCTGACCACACCAAAGGAAATCCTCAGAATAACCTCAACACAGACTCAATGTTGGAGTCAGGATTTTTTAATTGTGGGAGCTCAGTGCCCCATGTGATGTGCAGCAGCAAACCATGCATGCGAGTGGCTTCAAGGTTCACATAAACAGATTCCCCACCAAGGAAAGCCACATGAACACAGTTACCAGTGGTAGCCTATCAGCACTCTTACACCTCTGAAACAGTGTAAGAGCATTGTTATTGCCTATTCACTCTCCTCCACCCTCTCTGTTGCTGTCCAACCAAAAGCCATTAACATATACTGTAGGTCGGTTGGTCAAGTTGCTATCAGGTGTTCACTACCTCAGCCACGAATATTCAGCACTGGAGTCCATTTGATTGCAAAAAGCCAAGCCAAGGTTTGAAACGACCTGTTCATGGGTGGGACATGAGCAGTGTGCGACATGAGAAAACGCAGCAGAATGAGCAGCTCCTGACACTGGAACCAAAGCCGACATGAAACATTTAACAACATGTACTTACCGGTAGAGTAGCATGTTGTAGTCTTTTAACCATAGTGGCAACCGGCAGCATCAATCAAACCAAATCACTTTATTTATAGCACTCGTCATGCAAGGTTACAATGCAAAGTGCTCCACATAGAAATGGCAAAAAAATCTTCACATGACCAGAAAGAATCTGAATCATGACATAAGCACCAACTGGAAGGTAGAGAGCGGATGGTTTTCTTCTGCAATGCGTTTTTCATTGTCACTGTGCACCCTGTGAAGGCCACTTTGGTTATTTCCCATTTTACATTAAAGAACTGAAAATGATTTTGACGGAGAATGGGGGCAATCCCAACTTCGGGAGAATACTGCTGATTTGCATTTTGGTTAACTCCTGAATAACTCTGAATTACAATGAGAAAATAATGATTCTAGATAGTGATGAGGAAGAGTGAAGCAATGCTAAATAATGAAAGAAAGAGAGAAGTGGAGAGTTAGACATACAGCGGTAGAACCATGAAATTATTAATTTGATAATATTACAGCACTATGGCATTGTCGAAATCTAACTGAATCCAACATTATTAATCTTTTTATTGAAACAATATTAAGTCAAACAGCAAAATTCTGTCTTCTTTTTTTATTTTCAGTTCCATTGGACAAACTTGTGCTACAGGGTTGGTAAAAGCAGAAACAATTACTATGTGGATTGATGATTTTTTTGTGTGTGTGCATCAAAAGGGAAAAAAACCCCACTCACCTAGCATCACAGAGACCAATTTTCAAGTCCCAGCAGCAGTGCCTCTGGCTAAGGAAGATGGACAGGATGAACAAGCACAGTTTTTTTGGCTCACAATTATTGTCATCCAGTGACCACACTCACTCTGGCTCTCTGTCATCCAGTGTTTGTTCTTCTCTGACCATATATCAACTTGGCAGTGTGGCTCATTATTGTTATTTTAGTTCCACATTCCACCATAAGTGACACTTATGACAAATCTGTGCCACTGCTTTTCTTATATATTTTATCAAAAATCCTGCTGATAAGAACTAGCTCTGAATTGATAAAAGCTTTATGTTCCCCAAAAACCCCACAAAACTTGCACTTCTTCAAAAGACCTGACAGTAATTTGGTAAAAGCTGACTGCATGGTGCTTTTATTCGATGGCTAAGAACAAGGAATAATTATGTTTTACTTCATTATCATAATGAAGGAGTAACTCACTATAATCTATAAGAGGAGTGATTATTTCCCAAGCTGCGTCTAATGGTGTAATAATTCAATCATTCAAACTCCAGTATTCAGTGTATTCAGATCCTCACTTGGAGCCTTTGTGAACTTTGCCTTACCTGCAGCTAACATAGGGATCCACAGCTATATGAACTCTTAAGGGACAGAAACAAAGCAGTGTCTTTACACAGCTGTCAAGGAAAGTGACAAAATGAATCACAGGGGCGTCTTTAGAGTCTAAAATACGACCTTGATGCTGAGAGTTTTTGTTTTTCAGATGTGGCACCTTATCCATAATTTGGGTTGACTTCTTCCTAACAGCAACACAGCGGCGAAGGTGAATGGAAAACAAGCAGCAGTCTAGTGAACACCGTAAACATTAATGTGATATGCCACTCCGGAAAATGTTGACTTTGCCAGAATTTAATAATGGCCTTTTTTTATACACTGGGATGTTTGTGTAAATCATTTGCTCTTTTCTGCAGGCCATTGCCAAGGATTACAGATTACCTTTACCAGCTTTAAGATGTGGTGTCATTCAGTATTCAATGCATTTAAATTAATTCATTCTACCATGGCCAGCTTGTTCAAAATAATAACAGTTTATAATGGAGAAGATATTCTCTATTCATGAAGTTGCTTTTTATTGATTGTTGCAGCCTGCAGTGTTCCAGCAGAGGAGCTGATGCAGGAGAACAATAAGAGGCTCCATTACAGCACCAAAGTCTTGCTCGCTGTTCAGAAGGGGAGAGTTCAGTTTAATTAGGGAAACTTAATGCTGCTTTTTATAGGGCCTAGAAGGACTGCTCTCCTCCTCATCCCTCTGCACATTCATGATTCATGTTTGGTTTGAAGGACCAAAAAGGAAGGAAATGTTTCTGTTCATGACATTATTTACCATACAAATAGGCGCAGTAATAGAAAATAAATAAAGTACATTTAGTACTGTACTTAAGTACAATTTTAAGATACTTCTACTTCACTTGAATATTACCATTTTATGCTATTCTATACAATTCCATTACATTTTAGATGGAAATATTACACTTTTTACTTCACTCCATTTGTCTGCCCGCTAGATATTACTTTTAGATTTTATACAAGAAATATATGATAACATCTTAAAATACAGCCCTGTGTAGGAGATTAAACTAGAGATTTCGGTTGGGAACCTTTTTGGCTTGTGATCCCTCACAAAGACACAGTCATGTGTCTGATGTCTACGAGTCGTTAGCAGCTCCACCAAAGAGACATTTCATGGTTTTATCTAAATAATAGTTTGAGCCTGAAGAGATAAAATTATCCAATATTTCACAAAACAGCCAAAAATGAGATAAAATGTATGTAAATCCATAAATCAGAACTTAGATTTTCCTCCCTCCCTACCCCATTAATCATTTCATGACCTCTCTAATTTATCTCATAACCTTTCGGAGGGGTCCCGACCCATAGTTGGGAACCACTGGACTAAACTACCTAACTGTAGATAAAGACGTTTCATTTAACAGAGACCTTAGTATGAGTAAACAAATATTTATTGATATGTGCAAAATAAAAATGAGAAATGTTAAGAGTAGACTCCTGTGATGAGGAGTGGATTTCTGATGATGTGGTGAACTTGAAGTGAACAGGGTGGAGGAGGGTTAAAACTTTGACAGCAACAATATGATTGGCTGAATCTGGTTGGATAAATGAGAAAGTAAATGCCCATTATCAGATGATTAAGAAAAGCAAAGAGAGAGAGATGTGAATGAATAAGGCATAAAGATAGTCTTCCACACTGATGCATCAGTATTAACAATCTAATATGTATATTGTCATATATAATTATATGACAGGCCCAGGGGTCTCTTCTGCAGAACCAGTACTTTTGATACTTTAAGTCACTTTTGTTGATAATACTTCTAATGAGTATTTTTACATTGTTGAATTGTTGCTTTTACTTAAGTAAAGGATCTGAGTACTTCTTCTAACACTAGTCTTCCCATGTCTCATCATCTCCCTGAAATGTGTCAAATACAAACACAAATATACCCATCCACACGGGCAGCTATCACCAGCAATACCATATAAAAGACACCGGAACAACTGCTGTTGTTTTCCAAACTGATTAATGCCAAAGTAGCAGACTGATGGCAGAGTCGCATGATGAGCTACTGTCACAACCTTATCCCAAAATAGACAGTTTTATTACCATAAGAGAGACCAGTCGATCTGGAGCTGAAGCCAGAGGGAGTTGCCACATGTCAGGCAGATGACAGCCTGGACGTGATTCTAATTGTTTTCAATGATTCTGTTGGATTTTAATCACCACAGAAGTGCAGCGAGAGGAGGGAACAAATGTGTGCTTTCTTGTTGGAGATGCCATTTTTAGAAAAGTCAGGGTGCTGCCGTGGGACAAAGACTCAGACTTGGGGAAATATTTGCACATCCAAAGTGGTTATCCAAGTGCAACAGAGTCGAGGTTACATATCATAAATTGAGGAAACTTCAACACATCGCTCTTGCATTAACTTTACTTCAGCAGACATACAATGTTTTAGTGTTCCCCACAGAGCACAAGGCCTGCAGCACTGAAATATTAGTTTTGGAATAAAACGGTTCCTGAGTGAACGATTTTGAGCACTGTCTCATACAATAGATACACACACAATCTGCTTTAAATCATTTATATTGATTTATATCTTCTAGCTTATTGTCTATATCCACAAACCATTTCTAAATGTGACACATTGCATACTACAGGTTGTGTCTTAGCTTACTTCTCTGTCTCATAATTTGCTTCATATTTCTGTTCAGAGGAAATTACGCTTCAAGATAAGTGGCTGTCAAAAAGAGTTGCTATCAAAGAGACTTTTTGCTCTCCATCTCACCCCATCATCACACCAAGAGAGAGGGCTTCACCCTGCAAGTTACTGTCCTTTTCATCTCTGTGTGAAGGTTTTGTATGCACTCTGCCATCAGAGCTTTTAACAAGAGGACAGTCTGCACCATGCTCTGTCACCGCCCTTTATTGTTTCACATGAAGTGGCAAAGTCCTTCACCAAATAGAATGGGCATAGCAGACAGCGCCTCCAGGTCCCTGAGGAGGTCATTACGATAGGGATGAGCAGTTCGAAAGCACTGTAGGATGGACAGCAGAGTGACAGCAGGGGAGGACAGGACACAATGTGAGGGAAAGTATAAATTGGAATGTGCTGAGTTGAAATAGATCAGCTTTCTGTTATAAAAATACAATTTTGACAAGTTGGAATCTTGCTTGTATCAGCACTTCTCCAGTTGAACAAATATTAACAGAATATCTCTCTGAATACACCAAACCTATGAAATTGTAATTACTGTGTTCTATTTAAAGTATAAATGTGTGATATTTTTA
Organism: Nannoperca obscura; assembly: GCA_036024295.1. NCBI lineage: Eukaryota > Metazoa > Chordata > Actinopteri > Centrarchiformes > Percichthyidae > Nannoperca > Nannoperca obscura. The sequence goes on from JAVQJL010004635.1 coordinate 30,133, forward strand.
ATATGATTTATATACTTTTTTTAAATCTATGACATTTTGTCTATGAACACATCTTTGCTGTGCTTGATGTCAAGTAGATCTCAAGTAAGTAGAAATTATGCTATTTGTGGTTTGTTTGAAATAAGGTAAAGCTGAACTGGGTAGTTGATATTAGCACTAGCTAGGCTAGCTAACTATAGCCTCACAGAGCCACATGCATGGCTGTAGCCTTGTTTCAAGCAGGATGCAGAGGCCTTCCTAACTGCTACCTAACCCTATTTTCATACATTTTATACCAAAGGTTTTGGAATTGGTCCAGTAGATTCTCTCCATCTTGCATCTGTGAACGTCCTTTCCATAATGCTGTCAGACACTCCTAATAACAATCTGAGTCTGTCAGTGACAAAAACAAGCACTTTTAGTGGACAGACTTTTCACAGGGACAATTGCCACAAAGGATTATGTCGCATCCTTTGCAGCAAATTTGCAGATGCCAGTGGAGGCAATCTACTGGTATACTGGTACCACTGGTACTGGTAGTCATTTTGACCTAAAAAAAACATATAGGTGGCAATTCAGAAAACGTACAAAAGGTAGGTGAACTTGCAATTAGCTCACTTGTAGACAAGGTACATTTCATTATGGACGAAAAGGAACATGTTTTTTGGTTGAGTTTCTTTGTCATGCCCATAGAAGTTAAATTACAGTGGGGTAGGGGGGTACAATTATCAGAGGAAATAGTGCTGAGGGGTCAAAGTCAAATTTAAAAGGAGAATTGATTTAGAATTCCCTTGCATTAACTTGCTGTTACAGATGACATCAGCATCTAAAATATGAGGACTGACAGGAATTCAAAGTTTGAAGGCACTTTAGATGTTAAATATTCATTCTTTAATCTCAAACTTGCACCCTATCTTATTTGGCTTTGGGCAGCTTTCTCGGGGGAAGCCTCTGGTAGGCAAGAGTACCAGAGACGCATTAGCACTTGAAATATTCCTAATTTTCTCCAAACCAACTCCTGGAGTGCTGTTAAAATACACCGCACATTTGAGCCACAGTACAGAGGGCAGATAAAGCTGTGCACTTGCAGACTGTAAAATGCTGTTTCCTTCAGGGACATTACATTTTAAATACACTTATTTATTAGTTGGATTGTAATTATTTGGAAACTCCCTGTCGACTCATATAGTGGTTCCATGAAAATAAGCCTTATTTAGTCTCTGTATGTATATGTTTGGGTGTTTTTTTTGCATTGTGAGTGCAATCAATATGTATTTATTCTGTGAGATCAGTGATTAAGTGTAGGGTAAAACTCATATAACACAATTTATCCACTTAATATTAATCTTATTAAAATGAATGCATAATCATTCTCAAAAGCTCTTCATGCAAGAGTAGCATGCCATACAACAGGATTCTTGCATACCAGTGGCTGTTTGCTGTATGCTGCTCACTACTGGTCATTTAGACAAATACATGTAAATTCATCATTCACCTTCAAACTCTACTCTATTCATTACCAATGTCTAGTACATCAAGTGTACCTTTTAATGGAGCAGATAACAGAGTATCCTGTGAAGTTCAAGTGAAATGAAATGTACATCAAAAATGTTTTTTTGTGTGTATTTTCTTCTTTATATTTAGCAACAATACATTCAGGTTTTTCAGCCCCTTGTGTCAGTGCACTCGTATCAGCAAAGAACAGAAAATGGCCTTGAGTGCCCTTCAAACACATTACAACCCATCAGTTTGCCTTCTATACTTTTATTTACTTAGATTCTTCCCACAGTTTGGTCTTTTATATACTTGGCTGACCTCAAGAAACCTATTCGTGAGCCAGCTATCAAAGCCCTCTCCTGTTCTTGTTGAGATTACTCCATCTCCTCTGGTCTCAGGCAAAGTGTTGCAAAAATGCACAAGACTTTATTTTGAGACTGATTATGGTTGCGGTTGAGAGACAGCGGTGGCATGCAGCAAAACATATTGGGCAGTGTCAGTTTGAGACATTACATATTCAAGTCTAATCAGTTTTATTTTTATAGCCCAAAATCACAAATAACAAATTTGCCTCAGGGGGCTTTGCAATCTGTGCAGCATACAACACCCTCTATCCTTAGACCCTAGGCCACGTACTTTCTGTGGTCCTTGGCCTACTAAGACACCAAAATACTCAAACTTCTGCACCTTTAATTAAACAGCTGGGACCACATTATGAAAATCCAGCCTTCTGGCAGTGCATGTCGGTGCATTTTTCATTTGATTTTAAGGTGATAGGTTTTAAGGCAGTGCATGTTGTGGCCCACACAGGCTCACATCCTCAGGGTGGCTCCTGGCAAGTCCAGTCCAGGGGAAACACCAGAGGTGACTGAGCTGTTACAGTGAGACCATCTGGGAAAGCCCTGCCTGAGGAGATCTGACTAGCAACAGCTGTTATCTCACGTCTCAAAGAACACTTTCATGCAAGCTTTTCATTCTTGCTTCATTTCATATCCATTATCTTTGTTTTTTTTCATTTATTCATTTGCCTACATTGTTAATTTTGAACTATTCACTTTTTAAAACTATTATAAACTATTATTACTATTAATATTATTTTATCACAAACCATCAATCTACATGTAAATGGTTGCCTTTATTTCATGAACTCATGGAAAGAATATTCTCATGCTTGCCGTCCCGCCAACCTTTCATGGCTGTCAGATTACGTCCTGGGTGCCCTGGCCTGCAGTGATATGGAATTGAATTGTGCTGCAGGGATTTGGTGAAGGAAGATTGCTCTGTGAGTCTGGAGTCACAGTCAGGCTGCTTGATACTGTTGTGCCACCATTTGACCATTTCAGAACTGCTCAGGGGTGTTGACTGTTTCCTGTGTATGAGAAGTAGATTCTGTAGATAGAGGTTAGATTAGACATACAGGAAGACAAAACGCAGATACATCCTTGATTTCAGGAACAGGGAATTACTGAGTGTAGGGCTATTCTTGATGGCTTTTAAAACATTTTTTTTTTGTGGATATAGACAAAAGCAATAATTTTATATTAAAGGTGTCTGTAGGTGGTTTGTGTGTTAAGTAAATGTATTTTTGTTTTTATGTAGGGCACATGCGTTTAAATTTATCCAGAATAATGAAAATCGTCAATGGTAAGGAGCCATGTAAAACAGCTGCTAACTTTAACCTTTCAGTTCTGGTGATAGCTGCTTTTCTACCAATGATTCATTTACAAAAACACAATTAATTTGTATCAAAAGTGAATTAGTTCCTTTGATGTCAGTTCATTTTAAAGTGACATTTAATTCAGTCTGAAGTCATTTCTTTCTTCAGCTCTGTTGAAGGCTATTTTGAGCCAACATGACTGCCTTGTTGTCATATCTCACTGTGTTTTGAGGGTTTGATTTCTTTGAATATGTAATACGAGAATGTTAAAGTGGTACAATGATATATATATATATATATATAAAAACCTGATGATTTATTGTTTTCAACTGATCATAATTTATATGTCAAACAATTCCAGCCTCCTTAATAATAAAATACAGTTTTGTTATTTTCTTTACCTGCAACTTCACATTGGGAGGACACATGACAGTTATGGGTGTAGAATGGGTAAAATGTTGAATATGAAGAAATGAAACGTCACAATAACTAAACTGAATTGTTATGGAAAATTTTCAAAGGTGGTACACTGTCTTAAAATGGTGTTTAATCCTATATAGAGTGCACATTCAGCTGGCTCCTTCAGTGCTCCCAAGACTTCATCTTAATAATGGATTTGTGGAAGACCTACCTGAGCCCAGTGACTATAAATATTCAATACATATTCAAAAGAGATCAGATCACAAGCACAGGAAGAACTGCACCAATAAAAAGCTGCAAATAATTAGAACCATTTCCAAATGTGGATGTCCTGACACACACCCAAACCCAAAGAAACAACACCACACTAGGAGCAGCATGATGAGCCAATAATTAATTACCTGGTGCAGTCGAAAAGAGCTGTAATATGTCATTTTTCTTGCATTTTACAGCTGACTTAAAAAACATATTTTACTGCAGCGATGAGTTTGCTTCACCCTGTGATGACAGGCAAAAACATAAGCATCTGCTCTAATCCACTTGGCTATTAGACATATTGACACACACACCTGAGACCTGAATCCATTGTGGCTGCCATTAGAATGAATGTGATTTGGAGCCGGCCCTGGTTAGGACCCAAGTGAGTCAGTGAAGAGTTCTAAAAATTACAAGAAAACTCCAAGGCACTATCTTTTAAACTGTGAAGAGCTCAACGGTGTAGACCTTGGACTTTGAAGAAGATAATGCCTGAAGTGGAACACAGGGTACATGTTCATTAGCATGAAAAGCTTTGAAATTCTCAGTACTCTTTAAATAACCAAACATACTCACTTCACTTTACTTTAATTGCCAGACAACCAGGGACAATTTAATGTGTTTTCAGTCTAGCATTCAGGCTCACTTCACACTTTTTTAACATACAGTATATTCTTAATATACAATATATTTCATTATACACAATATCATCAAGCATTTGACAATTGTGTTTATCAATTTTGAGGGCAGAAAGCAGAATCTATAAATACAGGGGGTTGCGAGATGAGTAAATGTATTGATTATAAATAACACTGAAGGTATTCAGTGTATAACTGATGTTTTATCTCTTTAAAATAAAAATACATGTTTTGTTCTCAGTAACATGCTGTCCAGATTCTCTGCTCTGCTCATGGTGTTAATGATTAGTGAGACTATGTGATAGATGGGGCAGTTCAGTGACGTGAAATGTCACAGCTTCGTCATTACTGTCACGGTCTTGGGACAGTTTGTTTTCTTGTCATATGATTTTGAAAGTTTAGACCTCTTTCCTGTTTTATTTAGAAACCCTGGTTCTGTGTTCCTGTCTTCAGTTGATTTCCTGTCGTTGTCTGGTTTCTCTGCTTTCTTGATTTAACTCACCTGTGTCTTGTTGCTCACCTGTTTCTGTGTCCATCGTTTGTCCTGTCTATTTAATTCTAGGTGTTTCCTTTGTCTGGTGCTGAGTTCATTGCGTTTTCATGTCCCTTGTTGCGTGTTTACATTTACCTTTGCCATGGTAGTCTTCTCCATGTTTCTTGTCTGGTTGACACGTGTGAGCTTTTGTTTTTTTATCCATTCTCAGGTAGCTTACTTATCTACCATGCTAAGCCAAGTTATTTTGTATTTCTCATGAGCCAATATTTGGCTGAATCCTGTGTTCATCATTTGTGTATATAGTTTCCATTAAAAGAGTTTATCTTATCCCGTCCTGTGTTGGTCTGCTTCTGGGTCCTGTCGTCCATGACACGCTGAGAATTATTACTTTACATAGTATTGTACTGAGATGTTCAATAACTAATACAATTATTGAAAACCTTTCACATGTTTGCATGTGGGAAGTTCTTTTTGAAAAAGGGTTTTCTGCACATTGCCAATATGGAGAAAAGACCAGTAGGTTATCAAGATAACCAGCAGAGTTGGCCTGAAGGGGTATGGGAATAAAGATTAAAGTCCTTGATGTTCATAGAATAGAGGAAGCTCCTTGAAAAGCTCTCCCGTGTTTGATCTGCACCTAACACATGCCTGTGCTTATAATCATATTCTGTCATTTCTCATGGAGACACAAATGACTGCATGCTGTACCAGAATTAAATCAGATTGAGGGCTTCACACTGTAGCAATCGTCAATTCATAAAGTGAATATAATATGAATCAAACTGCATCCTATCAGAGATGCACAGCACAGATGGACTTATGTCAAAACTTTAATAAAAAGCTAATATCAGCCCTAAATATGTCAAGATCTATGAGCCACTGTGTTTCCCTGCTGTATACCTAAAATAGACCGAGCCCCTGTCCTTAGGCTAATACCAGACTGTGACATTGAGGATAGTTCCTCTACGATGTACACACATAACTGGATGAGCCAACCTGAATGCAACATATATGGCCTAACATGTTTATCATGAGATATTTTGTTTACGGAACACTGCCATGTCACCACTTCCACTCAACCCAAACTGACAAACATTACAAAAAATATATGTGCTTTGATTTGAGAAAAGCACCAGTGTGTTCTTATCTGTGCCTTACTATTTTAGTATATAGTAGTGTGTATTCATTCAAACTACAAAACAGCTCTCCTTTTCAGTACCTTTCACTCAGACAACATTCTGCCTATAGAAATAAGCATCAACAGGAAATCAATCCTGTTTCATTTCGGTGTGCATTTTATCACAGAATAACCTCAAAGTACACACAAAGACAAGCCTAACTCAGCAACAGTCAATTATAATTAGAATGCAAAGGCAGCATGTTAGTATAGTACAGTATCGCAGGAATATCTAGCCTACAGTATCTAACCCAGGCTACCTGGCTTCACCAACCACATACCCTCTGAGAGAGTAGCAAAAATATTAGACTGAACAAATGGAAGAGGCCTTGAGGTGAGGGCCGTTCATAGAGGAATTCTTCTTTGGGGGGAAAAGAAATAGTGTGTAAAAGGTGCAAGGGCAGAATGATAAAATGGGCAAAAACAAGGAAAATGTGAATTACTTTAGCAAACAACTCACCGGGACAACAAACATTTGGTCGTATCTGAAATCAGTCACCACTCAGTACACAGTCCACTATACATTGAGTTCGGCATTTCGTAGTGTTGTCCAAATGTATAGTGAGAATTATTATGACCTATATAGTGGACCCAAAGTATCCCACAATGCATCGTGAAATGTTGTGTGCAAGCACTATATACCATGCATTGCTCTGAAAGAAAAATATCAGATGGACGAGAGGAGAGAAAGCATTGGGATAATGTTTTTTCATTTTGCTGGTGGGCTCACTACATAGTCCTCTACACACCCTTGATAGTGAGTAAGTAGTTGTGAATGAGTGAATGATTTCGGACATAGCCATAGACTTAAGCCTTGTTGTATTTGTGTTCCTGCATTGTTATTGTGTTATGGTTTCCACTGTTACCATTCTTCAATTATGGTCATACAATGAATTGAATTTCACTTACTTTTGTGTTTACAGGGGGGGATAAATGAACAGAAAAAAGTTAATATTGCGGGTGTTAATGTGTTGGCACATTAGTGTGGCAGGATGCTGAACTCCCATAGTTGGGGAGTTAAGTCATCTGTGTCATATGATGTCATCTGTTACAGAAATAGGCTTGAACTGTCAGAGCCAATAATGTTGGAGATGGAAACGTGAAACCGTCTGAATGTCAATGAGGGATGATTGTTGCAGTGTTGCATCAAATTGATGTGCACCGAATGAGATTGTTTGAATAAATTTCACTCAAGGTGTACAGTGCAGTTTAGGAACTGGAATGTTTCATAATAAAGTATGACTATTAAAAACTTTCTTTCTCATTTTCAGTTTTAATACAGTTTTGATTATTTATTAGAACCTTCCACACAGCAGTCTGAATAAGCTGTCACTGCAAGTCTTTATTTGCAGTAAATATACTACCTGAATGTTTTTGGTTTTTTTACATTCCCCAAGCTGCATCTATTTAAGATGGATGGTTCTTGGAATAAATGCAATGAGTGTTTCAGAAGTCTAAGGTGTCACTCAAGGTCTGATGCAACCTTGTGCAAAAATGTAATAAGAATTATTAGAAGGCTCCTTGAAACTTCTGAAGTTTTTATGGTTCTGAATAAGTAAGTTACTTTAAATAACTGTCGGGTCTCATTATTGTACCCAGTTTGCATAAGAATGCTATAAGGTGGCTTGGGTTTTTATGTTGTAATCTATTATTTCCTCAACAATTAACTTCCAATTCAATTATTTTTATTGCCTGGTTTTATCTTTATTTTAATAATAATAGGTAATAGGTATTCATCTCTTCTGCATAGGAAAAGTCAGTCCATTTTTTTTTATGTATCTCTAACTTCATGAAAAAATAAAGAACAGATTGTTTTGATCCCCTTCGCTCAGTTTACCTTTGTATTAGTATTTCTGTAGTTTTTGATGTTTCTGTGAAAAAGAAAATACATTATGTTATTTATGGAAATTCCTCCTCCGCTGACAATGTTTTCCACAATGTATATTCACTTTCAGCTACACCACAGGGGGTTTTATTGCCTCAGCTTATTCATACACTGAGGTGCTGCAACTGTATGTAAAAGGAAGACTTTTAAGACTCAATAAAGCATTGAGTGACAGGATAATGCCAGTGGTTCAGTGTTTATGATTCCACATATCCAAGTTAAATTACATACAGTGCACCAAAGTAGAACATTGATTTAACCCTTGAGTTTTGTTGAAATTGGCTTCATTCCCTTATTTTTCTGCATCCCACAGAACCCACTGCTCTAAGTTAAAGTTTTTTCTTCTTCTTCTTACCTTATGAACCCCCAATATGTAGAGCGTGGACGTGTTAGCCCTTCCCTCAGCCACAATCTGAACTTGCACATTTGATGGAAGTGATAAAATACAGAAATAAACAAATACATATTTAAAATATCCTTTTGTATGCTAAAACACTGCCAGATAAAAAAATTAAAATATGTAGTACTACATTATCAAATACTACATTATGAAGCTACTTCTGTATGGAGTCAGTTAAACCCCAGAGAGGCCTAACTTCTCATTAGAGCTCATATAAATAGCTAAACACTCAAACAACAAAACCTAAATAGACTTATTTGGGATTTGGGAGGGGTTGTGCTGTGTGAAACATACTGTCAACACCAATCACGCTTATTGAAAAAATCATAATCCATTGTATTAAGCCATGTTTACAGCTGAGGTGTCTGAGACCCCAACCAAAAGTAAGTTGTCATATTTTTTCTTCTTATGTCTTCAGCTTCTTATGTCATCCGCTTAAAATTATGTTAAATATCACCAACTGACATTCATTTGCAAGGACCTGATATATTACATACTATAATTAGGCGCACCCACATTGTTACTCTGTATAAATTAAAGAGATATAGAAAGGATGTACAAAACTACAGTAAATTAGACGTATTTTGTAACCATTAAATGTTATAAAAATAGAATATTTATTACAGACTACAGAAAAAACTCTCATGCAAATGGTAACTGTCCATAAAAAAGGAAACTAGAGCACGCCAGTTTTGGTGGGAAGCCTAGAGAAACCCTGACATCACATTCGAACAGAATAATTACATGTAATACTAAGAACTATGCCATGTCTTTATTTAGGAAGGTTGAAGATGTCTGAATGTCATTAATTAGAAGGGCTGTATGAAGGTCACAAGTGGAAGCTGTCAGAATATCTCATTTTTCACACATTTATGTTCAAAACGCTCTTGGCGTATGTGTCAGATATTTAATTGAAAAAATTCCTCAGCCCTTTGTTCCAGGTAGGCCCTACTCACAGGCCACAGAGGATATGAAAAGAAAAAAAATGGTACGGCGGCCACAGTGTAAGCAGGAAACAGAGCCAAGTCTTCTGGTCATGGCATACTTTCTCAAAAAAGGAGAACTTTGTTTCTGCACTGTGGATGCACATTTGCACATTTTGTGTCTTGTCTGTGGTGTTGTAGCCTTGGGGGGACTCTCCCCCTCTGGTTCAGATTGAATCTCTGTCTGGGAGGAAATGTTCACTCGCAGTCTTCCCCATGATGACAGCACAGGGAAGACACGACCCCCCTGGAGCTCCTCAAAGAGGCAGCCTGCTAGGCTCAGCTCTGATGAAATTGAGAAGACAAGTATATTTCCTTTTGTAATGTATATTACAAACTCTAGTTTTGGCTTGAGATGTCTGCCTGAGACGCAGACAAAGTCAGGGTCAGGTCAGGATTTTAAATTTGTTTGGTATAATACTGCATGTCAGTCTGGTTAGTTGTACAGCACTGAAAAGACTGGACGTTTAATTTTAAGTGCCCTGCTCTTTAAACATTGTACTGCATTTTGTCAATATAGACAAGACATTCACTAACCAAGTCACACTTTGCATTCAGTTTCCCTTTTATGTTTCCATGTTTAAACATGTAACTGGGTACATGGGTACATAGGTATGGATGGGGATTGGGGGCAATGCCCCACCAAAATGTATTTGTAGATGATTGGTCGGTCTGGCCACATAAAAACTGGATACGTAGCGGGGAGATCATTAACAGCAGCTACTTTTCTGTCATTTCCATTCAGGTGCTTATCCTCTGGTTACCAACCTATTTTATGCTCATACTCAGTGACCCAGATGAGAATACCTTGATTCTAGTTTTAGTTAATCCATGACATCGCTGCTAGATTCATTTTGCTTGGGAATTGTGGTTGTTGAGATTGTTTATTTTTTAATCACTTGCAGTCATCTTCTAGACATAGTTAGCTACGTGTGTGTTAGTGTTATTTAACGTTTCTCTTTAAAACAATATTTCATTTTTTGTGATTCTCTCGCTGTTCTCAACTCTCTTTCTCTGTCACCATGCAATGGTTTCTGTTTCTCCATGGTGACGTCTAACGGTACTGCTCCTCGACTCAACCTGACCACCGGTCCTGATCCCCACCCCTGACCCAGTTGCAAAAGCACAGGCGGTGCAGCTATGGCTGATAATAACCATGGCTCAGCACCGTGTAGCCAACATTGATTTTCCCCAAACGCCACTGTGGCCATGAAACTCGGTCTACCATGGGAGACCATGGTTGGATTATCACAACTGCCAACCTTCACGCATTTTGTGTAGCAAGTACGTATTTTGACATCAAAGTACACTGGTACGATTTAGCTCTCTAAAGTATGCAAAAAGCTGGTGACACGTTGTGCGTTTAACCAGTTGTGCAGTATTTGAGTCTAACAGCAAGAGGCAGCAGCAATATGACAACGAGCATGTAGCCTGTTGGATATGTTGCCATTACCATGATTTGATGAACAAATGTGTAATGGAAAGAGTCAGAAGCTTGGATTCGTAAATCGACAGCAACACTTTTGGCCTTGATTTCGTAAGATTAATTATTGCAGCTGTTACATGTCTCAGGCTAAGACCCGTTAGCAGATAAGATCTGTATAAACAGAAGAAAAACTGAGACACTCGACAAGTGCTCCTTTGCCGTCTAGCTTCTCTCAGACGAATCTCCTTTATTATTTCAATAATAATTCAGGCACTCACACACATCACTAACAAGACCCACAATTTCACAAATCAACACCTCATATGGCTTGGTTACATTTGTCTTCTGTTTGAAGTTAAAATATTCTCTTACCATTACCTAAATGGAAA
>JAVQJL010004639.1:0-10963 GCA_036024295.1 Nannoperca obscura
TATATATGTATATATATATGTGTATATATATATGTATATATATATGTATATATATATATGTGTGTGTGTGTGTATGTATATCAGAATCACTTCCTCAAATGTAATGACGTTTTTTTCCCATGAAGTCAAAAACCAGGTCAACCTGCTTGAACCTGCACAGCTACGTTGCATTTCTTTTCATAACTGATTTTCTGTATGTATAAACAATGGCAGGAGAGACAGAACAGGAGGAAAGAACATACAGTAGTACAGCGCTTCACAATAAAACAGTAGTTGTGCTGTCTTTGTCTTGTATCTTTTCTCTGCAAGTCTGCATCGACATTTATTTAAAAAGTAGGTGACATCGGCAGTAAAACTGTATGTCACACTATAATGGTTAAACTATGCTATTAATCCACGGTTCACATGTGTGCCAACCCATACGGATCAACTGCGATCCATTACACCTATCATCTATAATATAATAAGCATCTTTACAAGTTGATCCACATACAATACATTTGACACTGAAGAGATATAACTTGTTTTGGTTTTTCTTGGTAACCTAGTGATAGGCTCTGTAGTTATACTCACCACAAAAACCTGCTTATTTAGAAGGAAAGCCTCTGATTAGTTTTGACTTAGCCAATCAGCTAATCATTTAATTGTTTTGAGAGATCCATCAGTATAAATAAGAAACTAAGTGGTATAAAGGTTTTCCCTGTTCATAGCTTACAACAAGAATTACTATGATTTTTGAGTTCATGGGAATAGAGCTGCACTAAGCAGGACCAGAGGAAGATCAATAGTACTGGTATAAAGAAATGCAGCCTACAGGTGGTTGGTGTGATTGTTTTAATCCATTAAAAGAAGAACATAATTGCATTTATCTTAATTTTCCCTGCCATGTTGAGAATTAGAACTTATCATTGCAGCGTAAGCAAAAATGTCCATGCAAGTAATGTCCTTTTCTCACACGCCTTACAAGGCTTTAAACTGCAGCATGAGGCTCCACTCATTGATAGCCTGTGGCTGCAAAATATCCAACACAGCACAGAACAACTCACCTTCAACTTTCCACTGGGGCTTTTAAAGAGACATCACGTGGGCTTTTGTTCCATTTCACTTTTTACCAGCATCATATATTCTTTCTTTCTTTCTTTCTCTCTCTCGCTCTCGCTCTCCCTCTCTCTATAGGTAGGTTTTTTTTTCTTGTTTTTGTGCTTGTCCTTCTATAATATATCTAATTGAGAACATCCTGTATGCTATTTGAAATGGGTTTAAGATCATATAATAAATTCTATGATTTGATATTCACACTTTAATATGTGTTTGGAATTGTTTGTTATCTAGTTAGCTGTTGTGTGCAAGACCCTGAAATCGCTGCTTGACTGAACAAAATTAGCCTTTTTCTCTTTGGTTTTAGTAGTACGTCTTGGCAGGCAGGTGGAGGCCTGTACTTCTGTATGTTAGCCATCATCATTGGATTCTTGTACACTTCTCCATCTGTGAAGATAAAGGCCCCAGTTTTCTCTCCTCCGCATACACAGCAGGATAGCAATTAGCTTCCCTTTATACCTCATCAGGCAACGCCTAGCACAGTTTGGCTGACATTGAACCCTCATTTTGCTTTGTGTATGAGGGTGTGAGTGAGCACAGAGAGTGTGTGTATGTGTGTGTGTTCTGTTACATCACTTTCCAGTCTACCTGGCCTTTTTCTAGCTTCAAGCTTTTAGGCCCGGTCTATCTCTCTAAGGGATCTCCCACTAGACGCTGATGTAAGGCTAAGCTTTGGCTGCCAGTATGACAGTGTACAAATGGCTTTGTTCAGCAGAAAAGCTACTTTTACACCCCCGCTCACCCACTACTTTACTGCAGGCGTCTGTGAACAAGTGTAGTGAATGTTGATGGGCTGGTCAAAGTGTACTTCAGGTGTGACCGCAGTTAATTTACAGGTATTTAGAGTCAGGTATTTAAGGCTGGTCTGTAGGTAGACTGTTGTTTTTACAACTTTCCTCCTACTGAATTTTTCTATTTTTGAGACAGGTAGATACAGTAGAACAACACTCTAAACTGACTGAAAAATTAAAAACTCAACCTGTGAAAACTTTGACTGATTTTTAAAAGAAAATGAACTAATGCAAAAAAAAAAGTACAGCATTTGATTTGCAAATAAAAAAAGAAAAGCAGCTACTTTCTTTAAGGTTTGATGTCTCTGAGCTCAAAACACCTACTGTGTGGCAAAGAAAATAATCCTGATGAGATCCACTCCATGATCTTTGCCCAGTCCGCAACTTAAATTGTATAGTATCAAACCAAATACACCTGCATGCATACTTCTTAATGAACTTGGAGCAACTGGACTCAACAACAGCAAAGTACCAAAACCCAAACAATTGTAGTTGTGTTAATATTGGATTTAATTTAGTTCATTTGCCTTTCATCAATTGTTGGGTTTTTGGACACTCCCTGTAATTTTTTTTGCCAAATGGGAAATATATAAAAAAAATCCAAATCTATCCAAATCAGAATTACAAGTAGGAGGTTTAAAGGAACGTTTTATCAACTGCGTCTGATAGCAGTCTGTATCTTATCTACCTGCCAGAATTACTTTAGAGCTCTTCAGAGAGGTTTCCTGTAACACTTCAGGGGGACCCTACAGTTTGTTGTCATAGCTCTTTATTTCACCTGACAGGAGCTAATATTACCGTAAAGGTTTCTGCACTATGAATATCTAAACAATAGGACTTCTCCTGGTGGTTTAACACCGTGGTAGCTGGATTGTTCTCGGAATTGTTCCTTCATTTGTTGTCTCCCTCAGTGGAGTCTGCTGAGAGGGCAGAGGAGCAGAGGCAGTATGGAGGAGAGAGGAGAGCGCTTTGTAGGCATTGATCACAATGGAGATGGATTCAATGGAACAGAACTCACTGGCTGCATTTCCTCTGCTTTCTTTTAGAAATGACAAACACCCACACAAGCCTCTCAGTCCCTATAACCCCCCTCAACACGCATATATATGCTACGAGCTTCTGTGTAAAGGATTTCAAAATGATCTTCCTACACACACTATCTGCTACTCTCAGGGTGCGTGAGAGTGCTCAAAGTGAGCTGAGCAATAATGGGATATAGGCTCTACCTTTTTTTATGGCTTGAAAATCACTATCATTGCTCTCATCCTTACCGTTTAGCCTGTCATCGCTGCTGTCTTACTCTACCAAAAGCCATTCAGAGCTGTTTGCCACCATTTTTCTTTTTTTTGTATTACAGGCTGAGGATCGCAGTGTTAAGTTCTTGTTGAATTCCAGACTGCTTACAAATTAAGTCACTCTAACAGCTGACTTCATGTTATTCATATAAGACAGGGTCGCCAGTTTCAGGGCGGTTGTGTTTCCATCAGCAGTACAGAAGTTTGGTTGTGGTTGGCAAGTTTGACACACAGCAGCAGAACCTGTGTTATCCATGTTTGTAAAGTAGAGGTTGTTACTGTACGCTGTAAAGTAAAGCTACTATAGCCTATAACTTCCCTGTTGTCATTTATTGCATTGATTGTGACTTACTTCCTGTTCTAGCTAATCACATTGAGATTTTCCTCATATGGTGGAAATGTTTAATATGTGTTGTAGCCTATTCTTTGGCTTTTATTGTATTTTATGTACGTCCTATTCAGAGGTTATCCAAATAAATGGGTAGTATTTTTGTGCCACTGGAATATTCATAATTGACACACTATAGCTCGGTATATGGGAGTCCATTAGGGCCTGAGTGAAACTCAGAAAAACACTGTGCAGTAGTAAGGTTTTAACAGTCTTTTCATTTTGATTCTTATGCATCTCTCTTGTTTTTCTCTTCTGATTATCCCAAGATGTGGCCAATGGCAGTACTGGCTACAGGCCTCCTCCCAGGACTAAGGAGGTGGTCATCAATGGCCAGACAGTCAAACTGAAGTATTGCTTCACCTGCAAGATCTTCAGACCACCACGTGCCTCCCACTGTAGCCTCTGCGACAACTGTGTGGGTGAGTGAAAATATGATTTGGTTTGTATGTTTGCCTGATGTTTTCTGTTCCAGTATCCAAATTGTTACCGCATTCATTTTGAGACATTGGTATAATGAACACAGACACTCAAGACCACCCTCCCTATAGTCCCTATAGATCTGATAAACAGGTAAACTGCTGCTTCACGTTAGTCTGTAGGCCTATCTGAGAAAATCACTTTTGTTATTTTATTGGACATAAGAACAAACTTGGGGTTCATACAAATGCTGTCCTATATACTTCTGCACATCTAACTACCCCCCCATACACACACACACACACACACACACACAAACCCACAATATACACAAACGTGCATTAGCACAGGTAAGTTGGACAAACCATGCTTAGTCACAATTCTTAGAGTACAAGCCAAGCTAAATGTTTAGTTTATGATGGATATGTACTGGGAATATACAGTACATATGCTTAGAGGAGTTGGCATCCACACAGAGAAGAGGGAGGAAATAGTTACAATTAGAACAACCGAAAGAAAACAACAGCATAATTGTTGAGTTTTGCTGCTCTTCAGTCACATGCTCCATCTCTGGAGACAAAGCGAAGAGCACAGCTATGCAATTATTATAAGATCAAGACGGAGATACAGAGACCTGCGCTTCTGTATCTTTCTGATCAGGCTTTTTGTGCTGTTCTCTCATCAGAGACAGCTCCTTCGAATGTCTATTTCCTTGCCAGAAGTGGGGCTGACTGGAAACCTGGGAGACAAAGATGAGCAAGTAGTAAACACAGGAATAAAAGTTAGGAGGTGGTAATCAGATGCAGCAGAGGCACGCCTGCAGGAAGGAACCAAAAGATGAGAGGGCAGTCATTTTCACAAATTGTACATATTCTAATTAATTCTAATTATAATAGACACCCTGCCTCAAAAAAAGTCCATAAGTAAATAAGTGACAGATTTAAACCAGTACAATCAGAAGAGATGCTTTTTCAGACCAAACATGGACACACAGCAGTATGATCGTATGAATCCTTGGTTATAAGGTTTAAAAAAACTGTGTTTTGATCATAGTTGGCCACAGATGGAAGGGAAATGAATAGTGAGAAACAGACATATAGTTGGTTTGTCAATACTGGTGTCTCTTTCATAAGAACCACTTTCTTCTCAAAGGTCCAGGTCTCCACCCAACAGGGCTTCAGTCAGTCCAGGGTTCATTATGAAGCTTCAGAGATGAAGTGTTTGAATGATGGTAAAAGGGAATTAGCTCATATGCAGGAGAAAAAGACCAACATCCACACACAGGAAGGTTATACCAAAGACTTTTTCCAGCCTTTTTAAACCCTGGAAAGCAAAGGGAAAGCTTATGTATGTTTGTTTAATATCATAGCATGTTTTAAGTCTGCAATGATCAGTATCAGTAACAAATTGGATTGTCACTTTAACTTAAACTGGAAACGAGAATCACCTTGGCAGTGAAAAGGTGGAACGAGTGCTTCCCCTTGCCTCTCGACTTCTCTGTGTCTTTTTCTCCTCCTCTGGTGCTGTAAATGCCAGGGGGCTAACAAACGCTAAAATAAGTTAGCAGCCAGAATGGATAGGGCCTCCCTGGTGGACATGGAGGATAGGAATATGATAGTCACTTCCTTTTTAAGAGGGTTAACCTCCTGGGAGTGATAGAAGAAGCTTATGAGAAAATTATGATGCGCGCACACACACACACATATACACACACACACACACACACACACAAGCCGTTTCCCTTTGCCTTCTGTCCTGTTCTTTTCCCCTTCACAGTATAAACTCTACAGATGTCTACGATGGTCTCACTGTTTGTGTTTTAATTCCAGTTGGAGTGTTCATAAACATTGGTGCTGATTTTTATGTGTTCAGAGAGTAGTTTTAGGGGTCTGTTTGCTGCTGGTATTTTTTCTGATGTGCTTAATTAAAGGGCATCAGATGAAGCTTTAATGACTCTCTTGGGGAAATTTCGTGGTTATGTAAGCCAGCAACAAAATGCAGCAAAAGAATATTGGCACACAAATGAAATATTTGATCATTATGTAACTGTCAGAGTTGCTGTTCGGAGTGATTTTTATTCTTCTATTTCTTGATTTATCAGTGGGTCTCCTGGCTCGTTGTCCACACGTCCTCACAAAACATCCTTGCGGAGACACACTGAGAACAGGAATGTATGAACACAATAAAGAAGAAGATCAAAAGTCTCACATATCGTTTCTCCTCTCGTAGCGTTGTTGGACCGTTGTTGGACCTTTGTTACAGGCTGTGGTATTCAGGTTTGACTAGTAGTAGCTGTCTCATTTTATTCTGCCTGACTAGAGGCTGTGTTTCCCAGACACACTTCAACCAGGCATTGATTAATGAAGACAAAAGCAGGTCATTCACCTCACTGAACAAATTATGGCTCTGGTTAATTAGTTAAGTAGCTACCACCGTGCACAGCTAGTAGTCCACACTCGAAGAGGAGACTGTGGAGTTAGAACTGATTAAATAACCACAGTAATAACATCATCGCAATGCATTTCACATTAAATGGATCAAGTAGTTGCACAGTAACACTTCTGCATCCAGATACATATTTTGTGTTTTGAATACATTGTAGCAAGAATTTCTAGATTACAGACATTTCATTCACTTAAACAACGCAGGTATCCAGATGAAAGAAGCTCCTCTGTGCAGCACAAGAACACTTGGTTCAGTTGCACACACTACCAAGGTGGCTGACAGGCTCTTGTCAATGTTAACATACTCATTCTTTGCTGCATGATCTCCAGGGAAGGAACACGGCAGTCTGGACAACACTTTTACACTCTTGTCTTCATTTACAATTCCTCTATCGTCTTCAAAAGTTCTTAAATTGGGGTCAAGCTGGTGCCACTTTATCTGTTGACCCAGCCAAAGTGCTCTGTTCGCCCTCTCTCCCAGAGTGACAGGGGAGTTTTTCAGCCATACACAGTGATGTTGGCCAGCCTGCAGCTTTTATTAGCTAGTTTATATAAATAGCCAGCTTGCACTATGTGAAAAATGTGGATGTTATTATGCCAAGACCCAGAGGGACACCTCCCTTTTCCCCAAATTTCCCACAGTTCTGGACTCGTACTGTGTGTTTACATGCACTAAAGTAACCTGGTCGGTTTTTTTAAAACCTGGTTTCACTTGTTTTTTTGAGACCTGACTTCTAAGCCGTGTGTATATAACCCTGTTTCTGGTGGTTTTTTTACATGAACACGTGTACGACAGAGACAGGAGAAATATCACTGTGGCAGCAGTGTGGTGGGATAAAAAGAAAGGCTTGTAGGTGTGCGCCCTCATGTCCAATGTAAACTGGTCTTACTCCCCCTCGATCTGTCTCTCTCTGTCCATGCAGAGCGCTTTGACCACCACTGTCCCTGGGTGGGGAACTGCGTGGGAAGGAGGAACTACCGTTTCTTCTACATGTTCATCCTCTCGCTCTCCTTCCTCACCATCTTCATCTTTGCCTTCGTCATCACACACATCATTTTGCGTAAGTAGCTAAGGGGTGGGGGAAAAGGACATGTGCTCGCACACACACACACACACACACACACACACTCTCTCTCTCATTCTGGCTGTGTTCTTTGTGTGTTTCGAGCCAGCAGGTTGTAAGTGGGCGTTGTGAAAAGCTGCAGCATTTTGGCTCGTGCGTGCGTGCGTGCGTGCGTGCGTGCGTGCGTGCGTGTGTGTTGCACTGGGAAAGAAATACGGGCTAGAAAGTTGTAACGCTGATTACTAGTCTTTTGAGCGTGTTCTCTTTTCTTTGATTGTAACCATGCTGTATTGTATATAAAACCTGCTTGACAGTGACTCAAATCAAAGGTTGCTGCAGTCCATCAGGTGCTAAATTCTCACCTTTTTTATAACAATGTTTCATTAATCATTTAAAATAAACACGTCATTGCCAATCTGAGCCCAATTTTGCACAGTACCATTGAAAGGGCAACGTAAATGATTCGTCGGGCTCCTACTCTTCACACTTAAATTGGAATTTAAGTGGGCACACTCTGCCGAGCTTACTTCATCTTGTTGACACTTAAACTTTAACCAAGAGTGGGTCTGCAGCAAGTAATGACTCCAGGGTGTCTAGTACCCAATGTCTGATACAAGTTCCCACATTAAATGGTTGTTGTTTAATGCTGACATGCACCATTGTGTGAGATAGTGTGTATGTAATGGCAAACACAATTTTATAGCTGTCTAATAAAGACTCTGTCTTTCTCTGCTCACAGGGTCCCAACACAGCGGGTTCCTCAATGCACTTAAAGATAGTCCTGCCAGATATCCTTTCACTGAAATCTGACATTTACTGTGGAATATGTGTCTGTTAAGTGTGATTGTCTGATTTTTGCTGCTGCCTGTTCTTGATTTCCTATATATACCCCTCTGTCCATAGATTATTTTACATCACCCAGTTTACTTCGATTCAGTTGTATTATAACTTGACGTAGACTAATTTGTCCAGCGAGGGCCCATACAGGTCATGCTATAGGTCAGAATTCATGCTGCTCCTGCCATTTTCTGCAGTTATAATACTCGCATAACTGGTGTGCGTCCGATTAGTCCTGTTCTGTCCGGGTAATACAGCACGCAGGGCCTTTGGCTCTAACTTTCCACTGCTCCCTCTACAAAGATGTTGTGTGAGGAAGATTTGATATGAGTGTACGGTTGTGTGTCTGCTGTGGGATAGATGCCAAGTGTGTGCGAGACGTCTTAAGCTACAGCAGTTACAAATACCCTGTAAGTCAGCTTATTGTCTCAACACAACATCGGTGGTAATCATGTGGACTTTGGTAAATCCAAGGAAGTCAAACGTTTTATTTTGACATGGCAGTAAAGTTTGGTTTCACACCATTTGACCTCAGCTTTTAGCTGTAAAATCCAGGCAGTAAAGGTTACATTTATTGTCACCAACACACTATTTCTGAGTAGAGAGTGAAATGCATTTGATTTTTTAACCAACACCTTTTGACTATTAATAACAGCCTTAGTCTGCTGAAGATAAAGGTGTTTTTTTTTGCTTCGAGTATATTTCAATTTTTTCCCGCTCACTTGAATAATACAGGAATCTGAACCAGGATGCGATAACCGGAATTGATGAGCATGATTGGAGAATCAGAATTGATTAAATCTAAATACTACCCAATGTTATTTCAAAACCTCAAATCAAGTTAGGAGCAGAGCACAGGGCTATGACAGGGCCTCTCTCTCTCTGCCCTTCTCTCTATGGCTGAGTGAGATAACTGTTCGTCTGGCAGAGAAATGTGTGCCACGCCAATCTGATACTAGCCTCTGTCCTTACAGGACTTTAATAAAGCAGAATTGCAGTCGATAGTATCATAGCAGGCCTTTGTACTAGGTGAATGATGACATGTTTTGTCCTTTAAGGATGGAGCGTTGGGAAAAGAGAAAAGGAAGGAGTTGAGGGTATTTTTTACAGTACAATTAAACAGACTGACTCAGTATGCCCACAGGGACTTTTCTGTGATAATAGAGAGTGAATTTGTAGTGTTTGGATATTTGTATGTTCTTTTTTCTTTTAGAGACTGTATCCTAAGATGTAGTTGAGGGTCACTGCAGTTCTTTGGTATAAATGCAGAAGGATTCATCTTGGACAGTGTCTGTTATTGTGCTTTATGTGGAGCAGAAAAAATGAGCAGTGTTCTGCAGTTCCAGCCAAATGAACTGGTAACTAGGGACTATTGGCAAGAGGAGGACAGTCCTGAGGCTGTAGGTCAATATGCTAGCGTTAGAACTCGTACTACTTTTTGTCCATGCTGGCTCCATATGGGTCTGTGATGCGTGTGTGTCTTTTTCATTGTGCTTTCACATTACTGCCCATAAACGTAAGAATGGATAAAAACTGCGGCAGACAGTTATTCCTTGACTTAATTGTGTCACTGTGCTGGAGGTGGTGGTGTGTTTCTTCTCTGTCTGGTCCATAGTGGGCCTCTCAGGCTTCCATACCTACTTAATCAGCTC
This sequence comes from Nannoperca obscura, assembly GCA_036024295.1. NCBI lineage: Eukaryota > Metazoa > Chordata > Actinopteri > Centrarchiformes > Percichthyidae > Nannoperca > Nannoperca obscura. The sequence continues at coordinate 9,990 of JAVQJL010004639.1, forward strand.
CAACCAGACCACCAACGAAGATGTGAGTATGAACAAACATGAAATAGACATCAGCATGCCACATATACTGTCCCTAAAAATATAAACTACAAAATCATGAGGCACCCTAGGTAATGCATGAAGCATTGCTTTAAGTTATATAAGTTTCTATGTCTGATATTCAGATAGTTCGTAGTAGCGTTAGTGTTCTTTGTTAGTTGCAGTTGTTGGTATAGGTGGTGTTTTTTTTGTTTTTTTAAAGCTACAATATCATAACTTTAGAACAGCAATTCTGTGGGGGTTTTAACAGATTGTAAAATAAAGCAATATTATTGTCAAATTATTGTTATTATAAATAATTGTCTTCCCAACTGATTGACATTTTTGTTGGAATTCCAGACAAATGCTAGATATAGAATATTTCCTGCATATTAAAAGACAAAAAATAAACTCATAATGTATATTTTTTGTGGTTTAAAAGTTTTTAATTCAGGTATTTACTTGGTTCTTATTTTTATATTATTTTCACCATTCAACTTTGTCATTACTAACCTTGCACCCTAATAGATAGATAGATAGATAGATAGATAGATAGATAGATAGATAGATGGATATACACACTAAAGGGAAAGGGAAGCATGGTGATGTTCTCTTGTTAATTGCCATGGTTGTGGGTTCCATCTCCATACGTACCACTAACATCATCTCTGTGTTACACATACTGAAAAGACTAAAGACTCATTTGTTTTGGGAATACAACAGCACTTAAAAAGATGTAACTTTCTACATATTTCTACAAGTATAGCATATTGTACATTATTATAATGGAATTGTATTTTAGTTTGAATGTATTGTATTTGATAATGTACAAAGATCATCTGTTCTTAGATTTAATGCTCTTTTCCATTCTGCCATTGGCAGCGATGTTCTTACTTATAGCACTTGTGATTCATCTCTTACAAGTTTGATGAGACATCTTGTTGTTTTCCATCATG
>JAVQJL010004640.1:0-14222 GCA_036024295.1 Nannoperca obscura
TTTAAAGTTAAGACTAGTTTAAAGTCATCTTCATTGAAAAGTACAGTGCTTTTCCTTCAAAAATAAGGACATTTCAATGTGACCCCAAACTTTTGAACGGTAGTGTATATATATAAAAAACCAGGTATTGCATGTAATGATGTTCCTTACCTCTTAATTATCTTCCTTTTTGAAAGGCAACTGTACAGAAAAACACAGGAGTCGATGGAATGCTTTTACGGAACTTCATGCAACAGTGTTTTCAACTTAAAACACAGCAGGAGAGCAACAGCAACATCACGCTCTGTCAAATTCGTCTTCTCCCTCCTCCATGTTTATTTTCTAAAACAAGCAGTGTGGGTCACTGTTGCAGAGAATATGACGCATGCTTATATTTTTTATCATCTTACAATACATGGACAATGAACCTAGAATTAATCTGCAACGTGTTCTTGACAGTCATGCAACAAACTAATGGAAATAAATGTTAAACACGAGTTTGTGTTTTAGTTAGGTGGTTCCTGGTCTAAAAAATCAAAATATCTTTTTAGATGTTTAAACGTTGAGTTATTTTAGAAAACAGCTTCAAATGAAACCATTGAGCTTAGAAGAGAAGCAGTGAGGATTGTTTGGGTATCCCAGGGAAATACAGAGAGAGTTAGGAAAAGAGATTTACTTGACCTTATGCTTTGTGATTGCTCTGGGAATTCTGCAGTCTTATTATTGTGTTTACTAATTTAACATAAACAAGGCCAATTGTTTCGCTTTGTTCTCGTCCCAGAAGTTCTGCTTCTCAGCTGAAACCTTACATTGCCTTTTCAAAAAGACCATTTGACTTGTTGAATTGTCAGTGTATATTTTCATTTGTCTTAATTTTCATCCACTTATGGTCAAAATGGTTTAGACATTTGTTAGAATTGTTTCTAGTCTATAGATGTTGTGTTCTCCAGAGAAATAATAGAGAAACAAATAAAAATACATAAAAACTGCATTTCTAAAACCCCCAAATTTGACACGACATAGTAAAATAGTTACCATACTGTACCATGGCCAGGAAAAATACTTGTTTCTGATTACCTGCAGGTCCATTAACATTGAATAACAAGACACCTCAAGCCTAGTACTTATGTACAGATGACCTTTGGGCTAAAATAAATAACAATTTAAACAGAGCTTCACATTTTACTTGTGGTAAGAGGTCATGGTGTAAATGTGATAATACGCGATAAGGCACACTGATAAGTAAGTGATTATCCCAGACAAGCTTTGCGTTGGATGGTTCTTAGCCTCCACGTCATCCATTAGAATCTTGGAACGTACAAACTTGAAGGGGATTATTGTACTTACCAAGGGTCAGGTTTAATAGGTCAAATAATTATTTTATTTCTCAAGCCACCAAACTATTAAATGCTCATAATGACACAGCTGATGATTAGTTTCCATCTGCCGCCCCGCTGATGGTTTTAGTGATGGGTAAACGTAGGTTTCCTGTTGTCACTTGATGTATTTATGTATTTTAACCAAGTTTTTGTATCTGAGTCTGAGTCTTACCTGGCTGCAAGACAAGTTTACCGTCAGGGGCAATAAAGTTGAAGATGACAGTTACCAGCAAAACACCATATAATCAATTGCAAAATATCTTTTCTGTTTTACATATTACACAATATATGTTAATAACATAATAAATCAGAATTCTGGCCATTTTTGTTGCTAGGCAACATCTAAACAGAAAGGGATGCATAAATCTGGATGAAGAGTTATAAAACCCTGACAAGGATAGAAAAATAGCAATTGGGACAGAAAGAGAAATTAACTGATTGCTCTCATTATCAGGAATAGAGAGCAATGCTGCATTCTGTTAATATTATTAAACTCGTTCCCGGGAAGATAATGTTATGTAGCAACAGCGCTTCCTCTCCCTTACGCTGACTGCCTCTCCCTCCCCCTCTCTGTCGCAGACACTCTCATGCACAGTCGTTAGCGCTGTTTCTCTTTACCTCTCACTCTTATCCAAGACTTCTCCACAGCTCTTCTACTGTTCAGTTTTGGTGACATGTCCTCTCTCTTTTACTTTGGTTACACAATTAACACTCAGTCTCACTGTTGTTGTCCTTACCTATAGTTGAATACTGGTGCAATAATTTAGAACAACAAAACACCTTGCGTCAGAGCTGTCCAATTATACTGTCGGCAAATCAGAATCGAGAATTCTCCATGGTCATGGCCATTTACTTCCAAATTCAGGTGTCACTTGTGTGACTGAGTTTAATAGATCATATCTGGTAACACCTTTAACAAGACTACTGACTGATCAGTTCACATGTTGCCACTTAGCTAGTTGAGTATAGTTATTGTTACTTGGCAGCAAACATTTAGCAAATCTGAAGCTCCAGCTTTTCCTGTCGCAGAGATTTATTGTGTGTTTGATGTTTTTGCTGTAACAACATGAATGACAATTAGCATGGTTAAAAAGTAATAGAGGGTGGTGGAGAGTTGGTAGTTGTTTAATTAACTCTGATTTGACACTGAATGTGAAAAGGAGTGTTTACAGATTACACATTGAATAACATGCAGTTTTTGTCTTTTTATAAACTATAGATTTTTATCTTCACTGTTTTACAACTGTGCCTGGCAATGCCATAGGAACTCTGAGTTTGCTCATATATACACAAAATGTATACTTAATATTATAGAATCTGTTGAAAGTAGTGAGCAAACCCGAACCTACAGCCAGTGGAGACTCGAGACACAACTTGATTTGTCGATGACATGCCAGCCAGAGATGACTAAAATACTCTTCGTTTTATGTAGCCATCTTCATATTATGTTGCATTCCTCACATGCAACACACATCTCACCCAAGCATATATCCATGCAGTGGTTTCATATATTATTAAAATTCTCCAGCATCGATGTGATCTCAGCACGGGTTGGTTTGTATTCGAAGCTCTTCACTCACTGCTTCCCTTCACCAGCTGTATTATTAAATATTCACCTGTGAAAATGTAAGTATCCAAGACGCATGAGCTCACTGTCTCAACTAAGTCGTCAGATGTACAACTATGGTATTAAATCTATCAAGAGTTTTCATTGCCTCAAGTATATCTTGTTGATAAAATACATAAGAGTTAAGAGGAAAACTGTGGGTACATGTCAGAAACACACAAGCAAAAAACAAAGGTCATTAACCATGCTATCCTATCTGTTACAACATTGTGTGAAATTGCATTTAAAAGGGAATCAATTGGGAAAGAGAGTTCAGATACAGCACAACAGAGCCTTAATATAGCACAATGTTGTTTTCACTAACATCAACACAGGTTTAATGACATTTTTAGTGCCACCAGGTCCATCAGTAGTGAGCTGTGGGAACTGTGACCATATGGCGATGATAGGTCACTCTAGACAGAGGTCCAGAGAGAGCACCTGAACAAACCTACACTGGCAGGTAAAATTAAAAACACCCTGTCAAAAGCAAACAAAATTAACTGACCGCTTTAATCCCAAGGGATGCTACCTTGCAGGTGCATATCTGTCTGTGTTTTGGCTTCTGGCCCTTGTCTGGCAGAGGAGCAAAGCATAAGGTAAATGAAGTGGAGAACATGGCCAGACCTGGTGGGTGGTAGGCACAGGGCGGAGGGGTGCCAGCCTGCCAGTCCCCTCCTTGGACTGAGAGGGTTAAGGGGCAATGGAGACAGTGTCTGAGCTGGATGAAACAGTCCCAGACATCAAACAGCGTGAGGTCTTACAAGGCTCATTAGGGAAGAGGCTGCAAGTCTTTGAGCCCCCTTTTTATTGTGTTAAATAGACACACATATTTTTGTTCCCATGGTGAACTGTACTGTTCATCTTCAGGATGTGAGACGCTAGAAACATAAAGGGTGATGGACACAAAAAACGCAATCCAATCCAATACAATAACCCCACCTTTGAGTAGTTCAATTTGTGTTTAGACTGATCAGGAGCAGTGTTGATTCACCTCTTTCTTATGGCTATCATTTTGGTGTATTTGGTTGCAATATATATTTTAAGGTGTATCAGATGTGTTGCTCTTATTACTACATGTGCACACTTGCACAAATATTGTAGAATGAATTTTATACTGCATTTTATAAGATGTGATAAGAGATAATTTGATTGCGGCATAGAAAACAGAGTAATGTGAGTAGTCTAATAATGTGGAGGGGTAGACCAAATAATGAAAACATCTATTAGGTGTTAGCAGCATTTGTCAGCTATGGAAAAATGCTGGTTTCAGGTTGTCTGTGCCACCAAAACAGGAGACACTGTCAAAAGAAAACGGGCAAAATCAACTGATATGTTAGGGGGAACTGAACACTACTGACAAGTTGCACTTAGCTAGTTTCAGCTTCTTCATCTAACACAGATATGATGGACACACAAAAGGGGTTGACAAATTTTGCTAACTGGCATTCAAGCTAATATGACCCACATTTGTGGCTGTGGTGATGTAAGTACTTCAAAGATGAAGTCCTTTTTCATGAATAGTTTACAATATTTTGTTGTTATTCTGTTTTCTCTGTAAGTCAAAGTGTCTTTGATTCTTTCGACAAGAGAGATACGGGAATTATGGCACATCCACACCAACCAGGGAACTTGACAGTTTACATCTTCGTTTTGGCTTGATATGGCAATGAGAACAATAGCAGCCAGTATGTGCCTTTACATTTTCAGAATACTGTGATTCTGTATCAAATATAAAAAAACATATTTTCTGATTTTTTAACTTTGTGATAAAGACCAGAGATGGTAAATTATAGCAAATGTTCTGACAAATGTACTAACTCAGTTTTGATTTACTTGCCATCAAATTTTAAACTTTTGTCTGTAACTAATCCAAAGGAGGGAAATGTGCAAGTTAGAAAAACTCTTCACTATATGGATCAGGCCAAAGAACATGAGCTGCAGGTGAAATGAACCCTACAGTTCACGCAGATTAAGATCTGCAGTTTAAGGTGAGTGGGTATCTCTGACATCTTCCTAGGGAAATGAGTGGTTGTATTTTTTTTTTTTCAGGAATGTCCATTACGGTTCCATTTTCTCTCAAAACTGCAACTCTGAAACAACAGACAAGTGCCATCTTTTATCATCCTGTATATCAACCTATGATTTAGGGAGAGTTTCTATTAAAACTAGATTGCTGTCTACCTGCAAAACTATGTGTGACAACCCAGCAGTTCCACACATTTCTTGGAGTTAAGTCTGTAAAGATATGTTATATGTGTCAGTTTGAAAACCAGGTTAATGTGAAGTGAATTGCTTTTCTTGTCTTACAGACTTTTGCATAATTATTTAAATGGCTCCCTGCCCAAACTTCCATTAGCACCATCTTCCCTGTGGAGAGTGTCGTCAGTATGAGAAAATGGCTTCTAATTTTTAGACATATTGGCATTTTCAAACTGCTGATTGCTGATTGCTGTCACACAGAGAGAATGTCTTATAAAATCTTTCCTTTTGTATCATAGTTTTGTGGACTCTACAGTTAATGTCATGTCCTGATATTGAATATACATTATGCAGTGGCTGTGGCAGGTTAATGGTGTAGGACAGATCCTCTGAAAACCAGATTTTTCAATAATACTTATATTAAGGAATAAGAAAAACATCACACTCTTATTATTGTAGATGAAAACAGGCTTGTGCATATAATATCAGACTGGGTGCTGCTTTCTATTAAATCAATCAATTATACTGATTAGCCTCATAAAGACATGTCATCTGTTGAGGGCTCAACTGAATGTGCTGCTACCAGTCAGGAAATCAGAGATCCACCACTTGCAATTAGCTCTGGTCAATATCAGAAAGAAATGGCACCAGATGCCAATAAACTAGTGTATAGCAGACCTGTCACTGAGGAGCACTTGCTACAGGCTTTGCTAGTGGCATGGCTCTTGGGATGGCGATGCCGGTCTGTTGGTCGGTCTGTCTGCCTGATGGGCGACCCATCGCTTTGGACCAGTCTGACATATCTCAACAACTAATGAAGGGATTTCCAGGATTTTTTGTGCAGATATCCATAGTGCCCAGAGGATGAATGTTAATGCCAATTGTGTTTAGTGGTAATTAGTAAATGTTAGCATGCTAAACATGCAAGCTAAACTATGGTGGTGACCATGGTAAACATCACTTGTTAAAATGATATTTGAAATCTATGGCCTTTGGTCTTAGCCTGTTGTCAAACTTTGTCCAAACTGAGCCAATCAAAACACTCAAACAATGAACCACTCCTCTATTTCATACCATACCTTCTTGACCGCTACTTTACTACAGTACGAGACCCCTATTTGGCAATGCAAAATAGAGCCATCCTGTAAGGTTCTTATCCCCTTCATCATTACCTGTACATGTAGTCTTATATGTGGATATAATTCTACTTTAAATCCCAAATTGAACAGGTTTAAAAACACATGCCTGCTTATACAAAACAGGCGAGATTAGGATTTGAATTAGGATTAGAATTTGTACTCACCCCCCCTCAATTTGTTTCTGATAGTTGAGCAGCTATTATAGCATCACTAGCATGAGCGTTATTGCTACTTAACTAGCTACTAACATACATTCAACATCTACACACAAAACTGCATTTTAATGTTAAGACAAGATACATTTACAATTGGCTTTCCAATGTTTTCTTACTTGAAAACCTCAAAACTTGGGCTTTTTCATTATGAGCTAGATAGTTTACTTTAGTTTATCCTGATTCTTTTATGAAAACACGTGCCTCTTGACCCCTGCTCATTAGTCAGGGGTTTTGGCTGTCTACAGATGTGCCTGTCAGTGCACATGGCACACGGCATGCAGCCAGGCCAGCCACAGGGCAGTCAGGCCGATGAAAAATTGTGAGAAATAGTAAGCAGCTGCCGGGGTGCCTGGTGTAAAGTGTATTTCTTTATTTGTTTATTTCTTGCTGCACGCAAGTAAAATGAGGAAGGGCACCCATCGGCACATTTTTATTAATATATTTATTTTTATTTTTTATTTACTGGCAATTTGTTTTTTGAGGGCAACCAGCGCCCCCCCCAGGAAGGTGGCACCCTAGGCGACTGCCTAGTTCGCCTATGCCAAGGGCCGACTCTGACAATAGATCCAGCTTTAAAGTTTTCTTCTCATTTACTAATACTGACGAGAGGATTTGTGCAGTTTTTCTTTCCGACTTCTTCCACTGTACACCAGGTAGAAAAAGGTAATATAGACAGATAGACAGAGAGACAGAGATGTTTGTTGTTGAGAACGGCAGAAAGACCTAATGTGTTTTCCACACTTAATTATTTTATCAGCAGAGTATAATCATATTGGAGTGATACCCTGGGGACATTATAAATTTGATTCTAGTATACTGGGAAAGAACTAATACTAGTTCAAATAGCATTAAAATATAGCATTTTGCAATGAATGAAATTAATTTCCTATTTAATAGAAAATCAAAACACTGGCTGCTTTCTCTTGGGTGTAATTTACCTTTTGTGAAAATTAAGTGGACATTTGGAACAAAGATATAGGAGATCACTAAAGGTGTCTGTTAACAAGCACTCTCTCCCATGTAAACAAATGTATCTTTTAAAATGCATCTTTTTAAACTGGTAAATGGACTGGAGATAAAGTGCAAAAACAATTCAATCATTCTTCGTGTGATGGTTGCCTCACATGAAATATGTACTCAAATATGGATGCCTTTTGAGTTACCAATATTTTAGGGTATAAATTGACATAAAGCTAACACATTTCTGTTGTCAAATATAGCTTTTGGGCTTTCTTTAATTGATCATTAACTATAAATCTCCCCAGGCAAACTAGTACCGTACCGACATGAACATCCAAATACACAAACCCATGATACTTTACTTCAGTCTGTTTTACACAGTCATACCCTGCTGATACACCTCCTGATGGGTGTGCCATCATGGAAATAAAGTGTCATTTCCCCTTTTCCAATGAATTATTGGCTGTTAATTTCCATTTGAAATCTACAGTCTAATTAACAGGTTTGAAACTACATCAACAGTGGTGATAACCACTGTTTTATTAATAGAACATGCCTTTTACAGAGTCTGCACAGAAAGCCAAGGCAAAGATGGATGTCTTGGCTTTAATTAACCAGAATTATTTACTGACTAGGGCAGGCTTATGGGAGCATCACTCATGTAATGGATATATTAGCAAAAGACTGAAGGGATTAGCTTCTGTGGAATTAACAGACTGTGGGCAGTTCATCATGTAGTGATGGTACTATACAATATTTAGACTATATTTATAAACCAATACCGTATTGAATGCTGTATGTGCATATATGCTAGTGTATGTGAGTGCACATGTGTTTCTTTCTTAGGTTTTTCCAGCAAAAATACTTTGCATCCATGACAAGATGGATAACAGAATGCTACCATCTGTTGTTCTTTATGAAGCCCATAACAAGTGAATTTTCATAAATCCTAAATCAAGTTTATATACTATGCTGTTCACTGGAGTTTCACTTCCAATGGGACTAAACTGCTGTTACTTAAATGTGGATTTCAAAACTTTCTCGCACTCCATGTCTTCCTTTTATTATTGTCTTTACATCACAAAAGTAAAGATCATGGAGCAGATATCTGAGCCACAGTTGAGGCCTTGCCCTTTCAGCTGGCAAGCAGCCAAGTCAACAACTATGTGATAAGTTCCAGCGATGTCCTCTGATCTGCAGCTCCACCAGGGCTGCTCCTCTTCTGAATGTGCCTTTCAGTTTTTCAACAGTTTGGCCTTCAATCCCAGCTCTAGATCAGTCCATAAATTTCTTGTTGTGTACAGTATGGGTTGCCTCATTTTGTATGTGTTTCCCTGAACGACTATGCAGCATGATAATATAGTAGCGCATTATGCCTTGACAAACTATGAATATTTTCAGCGCATTGTTCTTCAAATGGAATATACTTCCACAGCATAACACTAACTGGAATAACCTTTTACTTTTACACTGATCACCATGGTTAAGATGATTGTTCAGTACAGGATCACATTGTTTTAAAATCCTTTCATAGAAGCTTGCACTGTTTGTGTGAAAGTAACATTATGTACTGAGGTAAAGCTATTGATTGCTCTGGTTCAGAGAGCAGACGGCAACCTTTAGCTTTAATTTCAAATGCTCAGTGACAGTGAAGAAACATGCTTTATGATATACACAACCATAATATGTTGGCTGTTTGTTGGAACGGTACATCCAGACACCAAAAATTAATTGTCCTACCGGACTGCATCCCTCCACTGGCTCAAGGTTAGTCACCAAAATATCAAACTGTAATTTTTTCCTCCATTTTTTTTGCTATTTTTTGCTTGTCACCGACTGGCTGGTTCTTCTAATGCTTTCCTTTTAGGTGTATTAGCTATCATCATGCAATGCATGTTTTTCTTTGCTTACCTGATCATAGACAAAATGTTTGGCTATTAACATGTATGCTAGTCCAGCCCTTTAAGCTACCTAAAGAACATGGATACAGACAGAATCTTTACTTAAAGTGGAGGTAATTTTGAGGGACATTAGCCTTGGCTTGGCTCTAACTTAATCCCCCTCTAGTTTTTTAAAACTCAATGCCCCCTGAAGGAATGAATAAATGCTGTGCTACATACAGATTTGCCTTGCATAAATGTATGCATTTATACACACACACAAACACACACAAATGCACTCCTTTAAACCCCTGAAGTAATGTCTTCCTAAAAAACTTGTGTTCTTGAATGCCATGATAAATAAAGTCACATTCAAATTGAGGATTGAATTCCACTCATTAGTTTTGTTCATCTGAAACTAAAGAAATCTATAATGTCTACAATATGTGTGAACACAATCAATGGTCTGGCATACAGCACTGAAAGCTGTAGAGCAGTCATCCTCACTTTATGCTTACTTAGATCAGCCTCTGCCTCTGGTGTTGGTGGCCCTCAGTTATGTGGTCTGGTGTGGTCATATTTTAACTTGTGGTAAATGTCAGATGTTGTTGCTATGATTCATGTAAAATGCGAACGGCTACAAATGGTAAACAGAAAATGGCAAAATCAGCAGGAGATTGTTCTGTGTTTGCAGTTGTGCCGCTGGTCGCCACTGGGTGCTGCTTGGCGTTTATTTAACATGACACATTCCAAGAGCACCTGGGGTGCAAGGTCATGGCTGCACACTAACACAAACACACACGCGCACATGCATGTATGCAGGCACGCACCAACATTCTCAGAATCATCTATTTCATATTGAATATCTCTGCTGCTTTCTGGAAAAGAGCCACTTCTTTCAGATACTGAAGGGCGACATGTTTTTAATTATTGACATTCAGGTGAGGATTACCATTTTATGCTGTCTGACCCTGCAGACATGAGTGGCAGTGGGCTGGGTAGGGAGGTGAACAGGAGGCTGGGGGCTGGCGATTTTCAGGGACAAAGAGCCCACTGAGGAGGCAGAGGAATGGGCTGGGGAGGTGGAGGTGGAGGTGCAGTGATTCACATGCAGTGCAGGAGGCCTCTCTGTATCACCCCCACCCCTCCCCAAATCCCAGGAGGGCAGGGGGGAATTGATGAAACGAGCAGGAAGGCCTAATTAAAGGCTCTCAGCTCAAACGCATTGATGTATTACATCTATTATGCTACAGTTCGATAGGTCTGCCAGGCCGGGGCTGCCGCGGCTACTGAGTCCCGCCAAACAAACTGAATAAATAATAGCAGCTGAGAGGGAGAGAGAGAGAGAGGAAGAGAGAGAGAGAGAGGGGAAGAGTGAAGGGGAGATGAGTTCAACAGGCGTAGTTGTGATGAAGCCTGCTATAGCCATAGGCATGTCAAACAGACTCTGAGCTTTATATTATGTATGTAAAGCCCCATTTATATTCCATACTGCAGGAGTTGCAAGCAGGAAATTTAATAAATAAAAACCAAAGTCAATGAGTGTTGATTTAGAGATAGCTTTATTGACATAACATTTTAGCATGCTTTACTTATAAAGAATTGTTTACATTGTTAACAAATGCCATTGATTATTATGGCAAATCAATGGACAAAGCATTAAAAAATTCATCAAAAGTGTAGAATTCAATACAGTGTGATACAAAATATCTTGAAAATTAAGACAATCCCTGTTTGGAAATAAGGTCAATTCATACTGATCTTCATGCCTTGTTGATTAATGTGTAGCTTTTACTGTTTAGCTTGCTTATACCAATTCCCTAACACATGGTTGGCTTTGAGATCAAAGGGCAAATCTACCAACAACTCAACTGCTCATGGATATTAGTTAGTTTGTCACTTATGGTGCATGGGAGGAGTGGAGGAGGTAATGGGGTTGAGTTATGCATTTGTGCTCGTTAGGGATGACTGAATGCTTGTTGATTAGTTTGTGGAGGGATTGTGCAGGAGCAGAATGTGCATGTATAGAGTGAGGAGAGAGGTTGGGAGGTGCAGTGACGAGGAGTCTAGAAAACAGTGCATGAAATTATGTATACATTTAATATAGTTGTATAGGGAGGAATGGAAATTAAATTGCTAAGGGGTACATAAAAAGATTAAAAGCCTCATGCTTTTACATTCCGCTCTTCACCAAACTCAGTATTGTTATTGACTAATTTACATGGCTAATTTTACAGTTCTTAATGCAATACATTTCTGCAAAGGGAGTTCTTTTCTCAACAGTGTCAATTTAATATATTAACATGTCATACATATGAACCACACATATGATCAAGCTCGATTTGATCTTTAACTTTATTGGCCCCCTAGGGAAATTTGTCTTTCAGCCAGGTTAAACACAAAACGCACACTTATATAAAACATAATAAAACACACATATGCTTAAACCTACCATATGAGTTCACATAAAATACAGTGTACATAAAAGTGACACTATTAACATAAAATCTGGACTACATTCAGCCATCACCATCCAGCTCCTACATCAATGCCCTTCCTCCTTACTGTGTGCACCATCATCTATCTCCTCACTATAGTGACAATATTGTTGTTGCATATCTTTATTGTCTACGAACAAAGGCAGCTAGTACAGTGCAATACTGAACGGCATGAGATCACTGTGTATGAGATGAATGTTCAAAGCTGAAAATTAGGAAGATTTATGTAGAGAAATCACAAAAAAGAACCAATTAATTCTTGACTTTATATTATTATTAAACCAAAATCTCCCAAATGGTCCATGAACAAGTCCAGTAGACTCTATGAGGATATGTGGTATGGTGAGCCCTTAATGCTCAGATGTAGACATTAAGCCCAGGAAACACGGAGGACATGAGGTGGATTCTGTCAGTGTAAATCCAGCAGCCAACTACATAGAGAGAGGGATATAAAAAGCAGGACAGCAACAAATTCAGTGCTCTTAGGTTTTGGCAAAGTGACGAAGGAGTCCTGTGTGCGTTTGTCTCTTCCTATCTGTGTGTGTGTGCATTTGTAAATATATGTCTTTGCTTGCAGAGCACACGGAGGAGCAGATTTGTGAGACAAGCTAGAGCAGTTGCCTTCACAGCAGTGGTGAGATTGGTGGCGTCTGTTAGCAGCGACGGCCGCAGAGAGGACGTCTTGTACTGGTGGCAGGGGGAAGCGGAAGCTTCTGCAAAACAGAGAGTCGGAGAGCCTGAGAGAGTCTGCTGAAATGACAGGACAGGCAGGGCCAGTGTCCTCTCAACCTTCTGACACTTTTGCCACTTACACTTATTATGATACCCCTTAACACTCCTCGCCTTCCATGTCTTCCTTCTTCTATCATTTCCTTAACATACTGTATCCCTACTGTAGCTCAGCTGCCTCTGTCACAAACTGGCGACTGTCTTCACAGTCGCGTCCAATATATTTCTGATTTCCTCCCAGACAAGGTTTATAATACCTTACCTACATTCACATAGGTACACATCAAAAGAAGTCCCCTTATTTCAATTTACCAGCTTCTAAATAAGAAACAGTATAATTTATAGTTTTGCAACTCTGTCTCCACATTGTTCTTTCTAACTGGCTGGCAGGTTCCAATTATTTCACTTTAAAAAAAAAAAAAACATTGTTTACACTTTCACTTTTAACTCTCAATATATAATTAAGATGACATTAACCTAACCTTAACCAAGCTGGTGTCTCTTCTGGTATGTTATACTGTTTGTATAGCGCAAAAAAACAAAAACAAAAAACTAACTAAACAAGTACATGCAATAGAAAGTGTAGCCAATTCCTACCAAGATTGTTGAGCCATAGATGAATTATAGTGTAAAATTTATGTAAATTTTCCGTTTTTTCCTTCATTGCCGTTAGCAATACAGGCAACTCTGTCAGTCTGTCTTCATAATGTCAACTGTCAACGTCTATAATGTCCCTCACTTGAGGTGTACATCACCACGTTTACCTGTCAAAACATTTTTGAGGGATCCTGATGAAGCGGAAGAGTGGCAGTTATGGAAAACATCAAACTATTTCCCATTGGGAAGCGAGTGCAGCTGGTGTCATAATACAACACATGGCATATTGCCACCTGCTAAAGATTTGCTTCAGTGGAGTATCTGACATCTCCACAACTATTTTCTTAATTGACGTAGTTAAGTATGCACCCTCCGTCTCTGAATTGTAAATACCTGTCGTAATGTAGTGTAAAATTGTTATTCCAGCATCAAGAAAACAGCCATAATTTGCAGCTGTCAGGTCTGCTGCATATTCATTTCTCAAATGTACTGTTGTTTAGGAGCAGTTAAATGGAAAATATTGCACTGTTTTGCTGCCATAAACTGTTCATTACCTTGCATGCAAGTTGTCTGACATTAGTATCAGTTACTAACTCTGACTTATTAAATTACCCTTCAGTATTATTCATTATTATTCTATTTATCTTGGATGTGTTGTAAATCTCACAAGGGCTTTTTATATTCTTAAACACAAGCGCAAAGGCATATTCACTGCACATTTACAATGCTATAGTGTCAAGTCTTAAAATACTATGTGGACTTTATTCAGTGTCCGTTTATTGATAGTATGTTAACCTTCAAAACAGCAGCCTTCTGTTACAGAGGACAGGTCTGGGAAGGGAATGATGGAGATGGAGGGACTATTAAAAATAGGTTAAGCTTGTTTCTGCACTATTTCTAACAGGCTAAGTTTGTTCCCTCTGGGGTCTCAATGATTTTGAGTGTGACCCTGACCCTTTGCTTCTACACAAACTCGGACACACACACACACACACACACACACACACACACACACACACACACACACACACACACACA